>PVIA01008653.1:0-69494 GCA_004024845.1 Tonatia bakeri
GGGGGGAGTGATGGGGGAAAATGGAGACAAGTGTACTTGCACAACAATAAACAAAAACAGGTAAACGTTTTCAACCTTGGAAGTGACAAGCAAGGCAGGGGGTGAGTGAAGAGTGTCCCATTGCATTTTCAGTGTCCCCTGCAAAGCCAGTCTCCCCAGTTCCAGCCTGGAACCAAAAGGCTCCTGGAATCATGGGGTCTCCCATCAACCCGCTGTTCAACTGTTACTGGCAGCTACCACTAGGTGGCGCAAACTGAAGTTGGGTCCTGCATGGATTTGGATCAAGTCCCCAAAACTCTTGAGAACCTGGATGCGTAGGTGCAAAAGGCAGTTACTTCATGGGTCTCCCACAATCCAGCACCCCATGTTCATCCTGACGTTTTAACAGCCCACCCACCCAGTCACAGCAAGGTTTTACCATAATAATAAAGATCTCTTTTACCGCCCAGATGACCTGTCAATAATGCCAACTTCTGTTACAACCAGCTAAGAATTTATATTGATTGGTTACTGCATCTGAGTCCCCTTCAAGGAGAGGAAGAGACAGACCAAAAAGCCTATGATACTTTCCAAAATCGTTTTACTGTTTTTTTTCCCTAAAGAATAAAAACAAATTTCACAAAATAAATGTCTTTTCTAATTGTAAGAACACGCTTCTGGCTGACATCAAGAGAGTGGGGTCCTCTGTCAGAGATGACCCCCCGTGTTTCTCATAAAACTTTGATGCTGTGTAAGCCATGGCGCCGAGCCAGGGAGGCATTCAGCCTCAGAGGGGCTGTGCCTGTGAGGGATCATTTTAATCCCTGGAGGCATGAACATTTACTTTGTTATATTAAAATTAGCTCAGGAAATATAGTGCATCAATAATGTATCTATAAACAAATTAAACCAATTAGAGATTTTCTTTTCTTTTTTAAAATAACATTTTATTGATTATGCTGTTACAGTTGCCCTGACTTTCTCCCTTTGCCTGCCTCCACCCAGCAGCCCCCACTCCCTCAGGCAGCCCCCCGCCATTGTCCTGTCCAAGGCTCACGTGCAGAAGTTCTTCAGCTGCTCCATTTCCTAGGCTGTACTTTACGTCCCCACGGCTGTTCTGTAACTACCTAGCTGTGCTTCTCCATCACTCATCCTCCCCCGCCCTCCCATCTGGCAACCTTCCTGTAACTCAATTCTTTTCTCCTGCTGTTTTGAGAGTCTCTCTTTGTCTTTAACCTTGGGCCTTTTAATGATGATGTGCCTTGGAGTGGGCCTCTTTGCATCCATCATAACTGGGACTCTGTACTTCCTGGACTTACACGCCTATTTCCTTCACCAAGTTAGGGAAGTTTTCTTTCACTGTTTTTTCAGACAGATTTCCGATTTCTTGCTCTTTCTCTTCTCCTCTGGCACCACTATGAGGCGAATGTTGGGCCTCTTGAATTTGATCCAGAGGCTGTTTATACTGTCCTATTTTTTAAAATTCTTTTTTCTTCTTGTTCTGCATGGTTGTTTTTTGGTTCCTTATGTCCCAAATCATTGATTTGATTCTTGGTTTCATCCACTCTACTGTTGTTTCCCTGTAAGTTGTTCTTTATTTCAATTCATGTACCCTTCCTTTCTGACTGGTTCTTTTTTATGCTGCTGAGGTCCTCACTAACTTCCCTGAGCATCCTTATGACCAGTGTTTTGAGCTCTGCATCTGACAGATTGCTTCTCTCCATTTTGTTTAGCTCTATTTCTGGAGTTTTGATCTGTTCTTTCAGTTGGGCTGTGTTTCTTTGTCTCCTCATTTTGGCAGCCTCCCTGTGTTTGCTTCTGCGTATTAGGTAGAGCTGCTTTGACTCCGTGTTTTGGTTGTGTGGCCTAATGTAGCAGGTGTCCTGTAGGGTCCAGTGGCACAGCCTCCCCTATGCCCCAAGCTGGGTACGCAAGGTGTATCCTTCATGTGGGCTGAGTACACCCTCCTTTGTAGTTGAGCCTTTGTTACTGTCGGCAGATCAATGGGAGGGATTTTCCCAGGCCAGTCAGCTGCGAGGACTGGCTGTGACCACTGACTACCAACTTCTGCCCTCTGTGCAGGGGCAGGGTGGAGGTGCTCTGGGGTGGTCTGTAGCTGTCCACTGGGTGCACTGGTCCTGTAGTTTCCTGGGTGGTGTAGCCCAAGGTCAGCCCCCACCTGTGTTTTTCCCGGGGCACCCTGCCTGAGCTGTAAAGCGATCTGAGATGGCTGCTGCTTGTGCTGGGCTGGGAGACTCCCAGGTGAAGCCAAGCTGTGAATCTATTCTGGCTGCTATTAGGGCTCACCAAAGCCAGCTGTTGCTTTGATAGAATTTAAGAGCCAAGAGTTCACCAGCCATTCTCGTGGGAAAGCAGCGTGGGTGGGTCTGTGAGTTGGGTGGGGGAGGGCCACTAATATACATTTCATGCTGTATTTGTATATGGTATTTCTGTAAGAATCAGCACCAATAAACTAGCTTATAGACCCTAAGATCAACATTGGCAAAGGCTGCCAATGAAACGTTCAATGAACACATTACAATTTTATTTGTCAACTATACCACAATAAAGCTGGATAAACAAAATACATATTTTTCAGATTGAAAAATCAATCCATCAAGGGAGGATCTTTAAATTACGTGAAACTTGTTGCCAGATCATTGAAGAAATGATACTCTATGCTAGGACAAAAATAAGCGATAGACTATGATCTGTTTGAGAATATTATTTGTTAAAAATATTTTTTCTGGCGAGTTTCAATTTCCTTTCTCTTTTTAATTTGGTTCATGGGATTTTTTTCTTTAGTTCCTTTGGCTGTGTCCTCCACCTCCTGACAATTGTAGCAATTAATGTTTTACTCAATTTACTGTGTGTTTTAGGAACTTTTTACCCTGTAGTTGGTGAAGGCGAGGGGGACCCACAGGGGGTGTTCTCGGGCAGCTCAGCACAGCCTGCCCTCCAGTTGGCCCGCGCCATGGGAGTCAGCACCAGGTCCAGCGTCCTCGCCCGCAGGGGAGTGGACGTACGTGGACGCACGTGTCCTCCTGTGTAACCAGCAGGCCGTCTCTCCATGAGGTCTTTGTGAGGCCTCCCACCCGGGGGAAAGGACTAGAAAAGCAGTCACACTGAAAGGTTTCCCCGGAGTCAGCATCTAGTGGTAATCTTTTCCTGCATGCACTCAGGGGCCCACCTTGGGCAAGTCTCCCAAGTTCTGGAACTGTCCTTGATGTGTCACCTCGTTCACAGGTGGCTGAGGTGGAGGGTGCATGTTCTTTTCTGTCGGGAACGTCTTCTGTGACTTGGACAAACGTCATAAACTCCGCGGAGTGTTGTGCGTGCTGTGGCTGACGTTGAAGGAACTTTCTCCCTCTTAGCACCTTTTCCAGGGCTGGAATGGCCACCGGAGCCCCCCAGGCCTCTGCAGGGGCCATGCGCCCGCGCTGAGACACACACTCACCCGGTAAGGGCTGCTCTGCTGCAGCTGAAACGAGATGAGAGCAGGCTTTGCACGGTGAGAAACACCGAGCCCCAGGGCCATCTGACAAATGCTTGCTAGTTCAGTCTTTCAAGGATGAGTCAGGGCCCACGGCGGGTGAAGTATTTCTTCTCGGCTTTCAGGAACCGCGAGGGTAGTTTTCAGAAAAGCAGTTTTCACCCTGCCCAGAGCGAGAGCTTGAAAAGACGTACTCCCACGCCAGGGCAGCGGGGCCGGCGGGGGAGGTTCCCATCTGCGTGGGAGGCTGGAGGCCTCTGGGGAAGCTTCCCCCTGGGCTGGGGCTCCCACGCCTGCAGCTGCGGCCCCCACCAACTGCTTTTGAACTGTTAACTGGTCTTTCCCCTCCCTCTCTCTCCCCCTCACATCCAACACATACATTGAAAACACGGCTTGTACTTCTTACTAAAACAACACGCACTTGTATCAGTTTGCATCAGCAAATGGAATAAATTATTAAGACCGTATTCACACACATCTTATTGTTCAAGATATGTGTTCCTGTAAATACCTTACGGAGGTGTGCCACCGAAAAATAAAGATGCTGTGTCATTCTGTATATTACACTCAGCATTTCATTTGACATTCTCCAAGGCCCTGGGTCGCACTGGCCACAGTTTCCCTCAATGGAATAACTTTTTCTTTGCACCGCTGAGTTTTAGAGGGTGGCTCAAAACCCCCTCAGCAGAAGACGCACCTGCCTGCAGAAGCACTTTCCAAACAGGCCCCGATATCTGAATTTCTTTCTGTCTCTTAAACCGGAATGGATCAGCTTTCACGTCTTTGTTAAGGATCCTAAACTCGTTTCTACGCTGTGAAAGACCAGTCCGTACTCTCCGTGTTTTCTGGAAACGTCCTTCCGCGGGCATCCGTGTCTTTATAAACCCCGTGTGTGGGTTTGGATGCACACAGAAGGCGCAGCAGCCCTTGGCATTTTCACGAGCTTCCTGCTGGTCTCAGGGTCCTGCTGCCCTGATAAGTGCCCAGGGCCAGTGTCAGCAGGGCCCTGGCGGGTCCTGGCTTCCCCACCGGGCTCTCGGTCATGCCGGGGCCCCTGCCACTCAAGGATTTGGGCAGCCCGGCCGGGGGTGAGGCACACTTCCCTGTCTCTTTACGTTGGGGGTACGTCCTCTTCGCCCACAACTGTAACCTTGGCTCCAGAAATGAGCTCCCCTCTGACAATCACCCCAGTTCTTGCTGAGGGTCCGAGGGGACTGCAGGCTCCCCAGGACAGAGGCCTCTGGTGGCCAGACCCCAGCAGATTTGTCCTGCCGTGGCTCTGCTGCTGTGGCTGAGCTGACCCTCACGGCCCCCAGGTGGGGCTGAGCTGGGGCTCCCTCGGTGGCCTTGGGGAGGACCGATCTTCTAGCCCTTTCCAAAGCAGGCTGGAGAAAGGTGTACCTGTCTACTAGAAGTTACCTTCTCCTGAAAGCTCTGTTTGCACAGAGCTCGCCTCACCACGCCCCTCCATCCGGACTTGGCTCTGGGAGCTCGCCAGGGAAGACTCTGGCCGCTCGTCAGGGACAGAGTGCAGATAGGCCGCCATGCGGGGGACTGAGTGGTTCTCATGCCGTGAGGCCTCTGCACTTCCACCCCTGGTGCCTAGAAGGACTAGCTTCCGAAGGTTGTTTTGAGGGTTCCTTGTGAACAAAGGAGAAAAACAATCCCAGTGAGGGAAGAGCCCAGCTCTCCGGGAGCCTGGGCCACTGCTGTCTTAGAGGGGAACCGGGACAGGGGGCGGGCCGCTGCTGGACCCTCTGGCTGCACTGGGGACGGGGACAGGCCTGAACCACTCCCTGGGGACAGCTGGACATGGCTTTGCGGAGATGGGTGTGAGGAGCCTGGGGGTCAGGGTGACCTTGGGCAGGATTCTGGGGAGCCACTTCAGAATTCGACTGCCGGTGGGACCCCAGAACAGAGGCTGGGCCTGTGGGCAGGGCCGCCCATGCATGGTCCCTGCTCCCGCCGGCTGGTTGCCGGTGTGGGGCTGGTTGTCAGGGTGGGGCTGGTTGTCGGACAAGTTGGAGATCGCCTCTGCCTCTCGGAGATTCATTCCCTCACAGGGAGTGGGGGCGGGGGCCCTGCATTGCTAGAGACTGTGAAAGATACTCGAAGTCACGTGATGCTTCCTAAACTTCAGGCTCACGAACGAGTGTCCCCTTCATCCTGGAGACCTCGGGAAAATGCAGGTTTTCATTCCCTTGGCCCAGGTGGGCCTGGGGTCCTGCCTTCCCAACAGGTTTCCTGCCGGCCCACAGACCCCACCTGAAGCAACAAGGAGATAACATTTGTCATTTCTGGTACCCAACAGACAGTCGGGAATGACAGCTGGTTTCTCTCCCCAGTCGTCATGTTCCCCAAACTCACCTGTGCGAGTTGTCCCGGTGTGTCTGGTGGGCAGGCTCCGGAACAGCAATAATGTTATTGCATTATCCAAGCTGATTTATTTGTACTAGGAACTTGGCTGAACTTTGGCAACGGGCTCGGTCCACGTGTGTTCATTCTTTATGGTTCACGGCTCATTTAATCACAATTTTAAAAACCAGAGGGAACAACCATAAAAGTCTCTTGAATTGTTGATGTTAATTTTTATGTACTTGCTCCCTTTCAGTAGACAAAGAAGATACTGTAGCTTATTGGACCGCAAGGAGTATTCTTGGCTTCAGCCAATCAGAAGCATTGTTGCTAATAGTAACACCCAATAGCTTCAGTTGCAGGAACAAAACAGTACTCGAAAGAGGGAGCCAATTATTATGTGGCAGAGAAAGAAAACTGTAGGGCCCTAGACTGCCTTATCTGAACCTAGGGCTGTCTTTGGAAATCACAGCCTAACACCAGAACGTACCTGTCCATTTTCTCCTTTCCCTGTGATTTGGTTTTATACTATCACATTTTGCATGATGCCTATGTTTGACACTTGCAATTTAAAAACCAATGAATAAGGATTATTTTGGGTCCTTGGTGACTGTTGACTTCCTGGCATCTCAGTCTGTTTGAAAAACAGGTAATTTTCTCTGGAGTGAACAACTTCCTGTTGCATTCTGTGCTCTCAGAATGGGGGGTGGGGAGCGGGGAGAATGGAGCGGGGAGGTGGAGAGAGCAGGGTCCCCAAGCCCCCCTTCATCCGGGTGTCGAATCAGGCCTCAGGAGTATAACTTTTTAATTGTGCCGGCAGCCGGATTACATTAGGTCTTTGATATTTTGGTGGAAGAGCTGAAAAGGTTCACACCTGGAGGGGACACACCATGGAACAATGTCCTATTTTTGAGATTTTTTTTCTCCACTGTATGAGGGATTGTAAAAACCATACAACCAATCAAAATGGAAATGGAAATGTGCTGTTTGCTATTTGGGGCTGACACCAAATCTAGAATCTTCAACCTGGGGGGCATGTGTGGCCCCACCTGTCCCGATCTCACTTTGAGGGGAAGCAGCGGGCGGCCCGGCGGCCCAGGTTTGCAGTGGGGTCAGGAGGAGCGGACCCGGACAGAAAGCGTGTTGGTCTGAAATCCCGCCCCTGTGAACGGACCTCAGCAGTTTTTCTCTGCGGTGCACACAGTGATTCCCAGAGCAGCTTCAGCAGCATTTGTGTGAATTCCAAACTGCTGGAGGTTAAATTTGACTGCTGTGATGTGATCTCCTGAGTCCCTTGGGATGAAAAAGTGAGGGCCCCTCCCCAACCTCAGCACCGGGATTGCCTTTTCCTTAAAATACTGTAGGCGAATCATTTCAGTAACTGCTTTTGTGGCTTATGAGTTCCTGCCCATCCCCCCAGCACATGGACCCCATGGTGCTGTGGTCGGGGCCGAGGTCTGAAGACCCCGTGCAAGCCAGTGGCGGTAAGCAGGGTCCGGGAGGGTGGGAATCACAGCTTAGGATCAGGGGTTATTTTTCTGTTTTAGATCTTGAACAAAAGAAACCGCTATAAGAAACATGGCCCTTCAAAAAGAACCTGTGGGCCTTCCCATACCTGAGGTCCTCTCTCTCATGGGTAGGGACTGTGAACACCACTCAACATTGGTCTCGTAGAATTTGGCCCACGATGCCTGACTTCCCAGTGACCACTCTGTGGGCGGTAATTCCTGTCAGACAGAAAAAAAATCATCAAAGCAAACCTAATGTGGGAACCAGGCACCGCTCCTGGATTTGGACGAGGAGGTGGATTCTTGTGTGCTGAGAACAGGAGAGGACGCGGGTGTGGCTCGGGTGAAAGGCAGAGGATGAAGTGTCCCTTGGGACGACTCTGTCAGCCCCTGTGCTGTGTCCTGAAGGTCGCCGCGTCCTCGGGCCTGGCGCGCAGCGATAACTGGGTTTCGGTCCCCACCAGCTGCTCTTCCGATTTCTCTCCGCCTGGGAGGCACATCCCTTCTTTCATCCTCCTTAGAAAGGGGATTTACGCTCCTCTTCTCTCCCCACTGTTGGTCCGTAAACCCTCCTTCTGGCAGAAGTTTCGAAAAAAAAGTTCGCTCCAGTCCTCAGGAAAAACCAGCTCTGTGGAGTTTGAACGGTTTGAACCACACGCTGTTGAGCCCTTGGTGATCCCGGCTGGAGTTTAAAAAACAAAACGTGTGCTCATCATACACAGAACCAAGGCAGGACTCAGCACAAATGCCGAGAGCTACTCATGTCCTTAAAATGATACTTCTATCAGGAAAAAATGGACAAAGATACTAAGCATAACCATGACAGTGCGAGGATAACTGTTCCCAGAGTTTCAGGGGTGTGCTCAACTTTCCAGAATGAAGGCACTTCATCCCAGCTCTGCCAGTTTCCATCCAGACGGAATTTCACCGAACAGTGGAGTCAGCTGTGCTCCTGGTTAATACGAGAGTTTGAATCTGAGACGGAAAAAAAAACACAACGCTTTCTGGAGGAAAGAGAAAACCCGCATTCACACTCAGTTTCGCTCCTCGTGAAATGGTGCCCTTCGAGCTCCGTGCCCGCCCAGCTGGGGCTCCTGCACAGCCTCCTGTGTCCTCGAAGTGCCACTGCAGGTGCTGTTCCCTGGCTGCAATGGTGACAGTGAGGACCAAAGTGTGGTTAGAGGCCATGGCCTCCCTCTTGAATTACTCTGGAGGGCCGTTGGATGTCCCCAGGCCTCAGAAAGCTCTCACCCCATAGACAGACTCGCTGGGATAGCTCCGGAGCAAACCGCACATGAACGTTGCCAGGTGGGCTGCCCCGTGTTTTGGAGGAGGAAACGGGACGGGCGAGAAGCCCTTATCGGTCACTCCCCAACCCATGGTGTTAGGACTCCTGCCTCCACTGAACCCTGTTCTGGCCCGGTCTGGATCTGGGGTGTCAGTGGGCAGAGAGGCCAAGTCTGTGGCAGAGAGGGAGGGTCAGTAGGGACGTGCCAGCGCAGGGCCTGTCTCCCTAGGATGCCCGTGAGACCCATGGCCAGGCGCCTGAGGCCCGCGGGGCCTTCTCACTGAGGGACACAGCCACTCACTCCTCTGGGGGACGGCTGGATCCGCCCTTTCCCAGCCCTGAGGCCTGGGGGCCTCTTGGACCCACTCCATACTCCTTCTGGACACAAGAAGGAATGCTGACCTTGACCTGCTTCACAGACCCAGCTCTCTGTGGCCTTGTCTCACGTGCCAGTCTCATTTTCTCCTTCCCCTCGCACACGTGTACCCCCCAAGCCATGTGAGATTATTTCTGCATCAGTCGCTTTAGGCAGCAATCTTTGAGTCCTATGGAAGTTTTTTCAATTCACTTCCTTATTTTTCCCTGCAGGTAAATCACCAAATGAAAGGCCTTTTTGTGAATCGTCCAAATGGCCGGGGCTGGTGGCACGTGGCGCGGACGAGCGCTGCGAGTGACGAGTGGGGTCCTGTGGCCCGGCGAAGCCTTTATTTCACGAGGGCGTTCTGTGGAGCTCAGCCTGGTGGGCAGTGGGGCGAGCAGGACCCGGCCTCGTGTTCCAGCGGCTCGGCCCTCCGCAGTGTGGTCAGGGGGTCTTGTCCCGTTTCCCGTGGGCTGGCGTCTGCCCCGGAGTTTTAACGGAAATAGTCCCCCTGCTTACCCTTCACCAGGCCCTGACACGCAGCCCCCGCAGCCCCCACACCCTCTAATCTACGGGCCGTTCAGTCAAGAGGGAGTGGCTGGAGACAAGACTGGTCCTTGGGCCTGGTGTGGGAACGTGTCAAAGTTGCGATGACAGCAATCGCACCGTGTGTGTGTGCAGCGCTCGGAACTTGAAGAGGAATTTCAGAGGGGGCGACGGGAGTTAGACGCCAAGGTCCCGCCTCTGAGAACAGCCGGCGTCCCACCTCGCTGCCGCAGGGGGCAAGGCTCTCCGCTCCTTTGTCACCCAGATGGCATCCTCTGCAGAACACACTGCTTCTCCCACAGAAAGGAGCTAAGAGACTAAGTGTGATCTTTCCTCAACTCAAAAGAGTCTTTGAAAGACACGTTCGGCAGACACCAGCAGACCTGAAAGACTGGTGTCTTCGCATCGGGTGTGTCTGCGTTAATATTCGGCTTCGGGGACTGTTCCCTCCTGGTGTCCGTGGAGGTGTTTGAGTTTTAGGGTGACCGTCTGTGCACCCTACACTGCACTAGGGATCACCTTCTTCTGAAACATTTTTGACAACACCAGACTGTAGCAAACACTCATGCCTGCCCCGTCCAGGACCGACATTTGTAACACTGTCTCGGGAAGGTTAATGTGAGCGTTCCCTCTGTGATTCCCCGGCTTCCCAAAGCACATCTGCGGAAGCGGAATCCTGGAAGTGGACCGTGGTTCACCAGCTGAGTGGTCTGTCCTCCTGAAGGACCACAGTTGCCGTGTTGAAGGGGACCACCCTCGGACACCCCCATCTCCTCCTGGTTGTCGCCGGCGTGCTATTGGCTGTGAACCTGACCTCACCTGCCTGCCGCAAAACTGACCACATCAACATAAACCAGTGGCAGAGACAGTCATTGAGGCTTGCTGTTGGGGACTTCATCAGTGGTGGTTTCGGTCCTGAGCGGGCACTCATGCCTTCACCGCTTCGGGGAGGTTTCCCCTGCTCATAATCATGTAGACTACTTTCTTGTGCAATGAGAGAAGCATGCATAATTCCCAACCTGTAATGTCAGAGCAGCAGCGGAGACTGTAACTATCGTTTCCCGTCTTAGTAAGAAAGCGCTCAGCCACCGCTTCCTTAAAGGTAGTGTGCTCATTTCTAAATTACTTTAAAGGACACGCGTTTAAATGTTAGCCTGGGTGCGAATTCTCTCAGGGAAGGGCATAGGAAGCTGAAACGGAGGAACATTCCTAGAAATGAGGGCGCGGCCCCCGTGGCCCTTACAGTAAATTGTGTCTCTTCTGCCCTGGTGGCTGAGTGCCAGGACCCCATTGGCTGGTAGGACTTTTCCACTCAGTGGGCAGATGGCTTTCCTGGAGCCCCCGCTGCCTGGGGAGCCGTGTTGCTGTCTCATGTTTCCATTACAGCGCTCTCCGCGGAGGGAATCCTCTTCGGGGTTCTCCCGCAGGCAGGCCTCGAGTCTTTCATCTGCGGCTGCCTGGGGCGCTCGGACGTGAGCGCAAACAGCCCTCTGGCAGCAGAGCGGGGTTTCCCTGTGCATGGGTGGATTAACCTTTCAGAATGTGTTTCTATTTAAACCTCAGAGTCTCTGTTTGATTGAGAGAGACCGGGCGCCCTCGGCACGGCCCTCTCAGGACTCGTAGGGACGCACCCCTCCATCTGCCAGGGGCCTCCCGGAGGAGTATGGTGAGTGGCCCCACCGGGCCTCCCTTCCTTTCATTCCCAGGGCAGGCTGGAACGTTGTTGCATTTCGAGGGGCTTCAAGGTCTTGGGGTAAAATGGCCTGTGTGGTTGACTGTGAGCTGGGTCACATCAGCAGTTGAGAGATGGTTTCATGTATCCCCAGTGCAAAAGGAGGCAGGACTTGCATTGTAAAATGTAGCCACATGTTGTGTCCTCCTTGGACGTTTTTAAGGAGCAGCCCCATGGTGCCATCAGATAAATGAGCCTTGGAAAGGGCACGTTCAAGTAAGTGAATGTGAAAGCCTCCTGACTGGTTTCAGGCGATTCTGTCACTGCTGACAGTGTGTGAGTCACAGGGATGACTGTCCTGCTGTTTCGGAGGTTGCCGGGCTCTGTCTGAGTGCTGGGAGGGGGCGGGGTGGGACACTGCAGGTGTGTGTCTCCCTCCTCCTGGCCCCTCGGGACGGTGGTGCCACGTCCACGGGAAGTATCAGATGTCCAAAAGAGTGTATTTCTAAATATAAAGTCCCCAGACTTTTTGCATAGTCACTTTTTCCAGGGAGGCTCGGACCATGGGCGCCCCCAGGTGTCACTGCAGTGTGCGCAGTGCCACTGCCCTCGGGAGGGCACTGGGAAGGGCCGTGGTGGCCAAGCGGGCAGATGCCTCCAGGCACAGGGTGGGGCTTCGTCCCGGTGTTCAGGTTTCCTCTGAGGCCTGGCTACAGCCTCCTGCTGAGAGGTGCTGAGGGACCTGGTCTCCTGGGTCTTGGGCATTGCCTGGCACCCAGGCCCTGTCCCCATAGCCCTGTCCCCATGGCCCTGTCCCCACAGTGGAAGGCTGCCTGGGGCCTCGATGGGGTGGGCCAGAAGCAAGCCTTTGTGGAAGGGGTCAGTGATAGCAGACTGTTTTCAGGTGATATGCTCTTCTCAATTATTTGAGACTTAAAAAAAACAAAACAACAGAACCCAGAGTTATAATGTCCACATCTCCACCAGTGTGTTGATGGCTCCCACTGAATTTCCCAGTGCCATTGCCCAATTTTGGAATAAGTGAGGTGTGAATAAGAGAGACATGATACTGTTTAAACCTGTGACACTGAGTTTTAAACGGAGTCCCTCCTGCAAATGGGACCTGAAACCGACAGGTGCCAGAGGGGCCCGTGCAGCAGCAGCAGCAGCAGAGCCCACAGGTGCCACCCCGACTCCTGCAGACCCTGCCCCAGGGGCACGCGGAGGGGCACCAGAGGTCAGGGAGGCTTACCAGGCTCTGGTCAACGGGATGTTTTTCTTGCTCGGGGAGAAAGCCTGGGCCCTTTCCCCCGTTCTCTCCCCAACTTGCTCTGGAATGGTCCCCGCCTCAGTGCTCTCCCTTCCGGCCTCCGAGCTCCGCTTCCTGGTGGAGACGACTGAGCGAAGGCTCCTCGAGGGAGCCCGCCCCTCGCAGGTGTGCGCTGGTCTGTGGGGGGCTGGTCCGTGGTCAACTGGGCGGTCTGGGCCCGCCAACGACCGTTTCCCCGAAGGACGGGAGGCATAGAATACAAGGAACATCCTTTCCACATGTATGTCCTCAAGTCTTTAAGAGAGAGGCGAGGATAAAAAAAAAAAAAACTTTGCATTGAAATTGCACACAGCACAAGCAAAACATTACTTTTATTTGAAGACATAGCCAAGATGAACTATCCCTGGGGTTTTCAAATAAGAACAACACATGGAGGGAAATCAGTCTAGTGGCTGCCAAGCGCAGCCTTGAAAGAAGGCCCCTTGGTTGACCCAAGGAAGGAAAAAACCTTGGGGGACAGAGAAATAGTCATCAGGGGGCAGTTGGGTAATGGTGATAAGTAATCAAAGCTTAGTTACTCTGTTCTTTTGCTAATCGGGCATGTGTAACTTCTGCAAGATGAAACATATTAACTGGCATAATTCTTGCAGTTTGAAAGAACATCTGACATACAAATATGGTGAACGGTTTCCTTCTGATGTGGGTACATATTGATAACTAGAACACGCTGTGTCCGGACGGGCTGTGCACTTCCAACACACACCCTCGGCGAGTTCTTCCATGGGCCGCCGTGCTCCCTTCCCCCTCCAATTTCAGAGAACAAATGATCGTTTTCCATGAACTCTTCCCTGGAAGAAGCTATTTGAAAGTCTTCTGGGCAGACAGCTTACCGTTCTTGAATTACAAACAGTGTGACAACTGTAAATATTAAAAATAAGCAAAAAAGTTGTTCAGCTAAAACAATAGGCGACAGTACTTCCCTTTCGAATTGTTCTCGTAGAGAGGAATGTGGGGGCAGTGCCCACGGACCAAACTTGATTTATAATTGCAAAGAAGAGCAGGAAGAGCCTCGACTTCCAGTGGTGGGTGTGAGTGGATTCAACCCCCCCTAAGTGCGCGTCAGAAAAGAAGATGAAGGTGTAATTAGAGATTGTTCCGTTGCTTGTTGAAAAACAAGAAAAACGTCAAATCTATAACCATAAACATTCAGATAAGACTGTGGCACAGACTTTAAAATCAGTTTGAGAGGATCTTGAATTGCACACGAAAAAGCCAAAGGGCAGGTTTGGTGCCTGAACTCCAGCGTCTGGGGGTCAAGGCTCATCTCAACTTTTCTTGGCCAGGGGAAGGCATCTATGTAAATCCCAGGGCTGGGTTCACTCATCGTAAACCATCCCTATAATTAAACGTCTCTCATTTATCTGCCTTTGAGTCATACTGTGACAGTAGAGTTCCTTGTATGTGTATGTTCGTTAATCTGGGGACAGCCAGCTGGGTGTCTACAGCTCCAGGGTGATTTCTATGTAGTCGTGGGTATTCAGAGTTTTACAATTCCTAGATTTTAATAAGACTACATGATTATGCATATTATTAGTGTTAGTACATTTATGATCATCATTAGTATTATTTTAGAAGCACAGTCTCTAACCTGGTTTCTGGCGCTAACATTTTGGTGCAAGCCAGAATAGGGTCCCCTGGGGCGTGTTCCCGTAAAACAGGCAGCTCGTCCTAAATCTCGTATTTCATGCTTATCAGCAAAACAATCAACTTCCACAAATTTGGTCACACACAACACCATTCCTGTCCCACAAACACCCTTTTCTCGACAGGCTTCCCACTGAGCGTTCAGTGTTGAAGATTTAGATTCCATCGCGTTTATTTAGAGCTTAGTCCTGAGAGGGCAACTCTCCCTGCAGTGCCGGTGACTTGGGGGTGTTTTCAAACGCAGCCTTAGTCCCCCCTCACGTCCTCCCTCTGCAGACAAGGGGTATTATCCCGACGCCACAGGTGAGGGCAGTGGGGCTCAGGCTGTGTAAATAATTTGCCGAAGGTCACAAAGAGTGTTGAGAGTCAGAGGCAGATGGGGACTCACATTTTTACTCTGAACTCAATTACCTTTCTGACACCCATGCTCAGAAAGGCAACTTGACAATTTGGGGGACCTCAATGAGGTTCTTCAGTAGACCCCCACTGTGCAAGAACAGCTCCCCAAACAGCGCCCCACAAAGACCGGGGGGGCGCATGCGTGTCTCGCAGCAGAATGAGGGACCTTTCTATGGACAAGATCCTCTACAGGGGCCCAGTTGGCCACTGGTCATGTTTCAGTAACTAAGACACATGCGTCACGCACCACAGTGCTGAGTCTACAGTCCTGGGGTGACCGGCTTCCCAGCACCGACCTGCTGGGAGGGCCCTTAGCGGGTGGGCTGCCCAGTCTCTTCGCTTCACAGACGGTGGCGGCAGCCAGGGACAAGCAAGTTCAGTGGCAGAATCGTGGCCCCCTGAGCCCCGGCTCGGGCACTTTTCTGGCCCCGGTCCCCGGGTGTGAGTGTTTCAGACGGAGTCTTGCAGGGGCCGCGGGGTGAGAGAGCAGCGGAGAACCTACGATGGCGAAGAACTGCACTTCACTGCTGTGAAACAAAGTGATTTCTTAGAAGGAAATAGATGACAAATTCCCCTGATTTGACACCTTTCTCAGAAATGTGAAATGGAAAAAAATTAGAAACCAACAGCAGTTCTTGGTGGGGGGTATTTCTTTCTTTTGGTTTAGCCAAACAAGCTGGAGGCAAAATCTCTCCCTCGCTCTCCATGTCCCGCGAGCCGGGACCATACACGAGGACGTGTGACTTCCCTCTGCTTCAGCCTCTGCCGCAGGCGACTCAGGGGCCGGGAGGGCCTGCTGGGCCTGGGAGCCTTATTTGCTGGAGGAAACTGATGAACAACAACTTAGAACATATGATTCGTTTCTTCATGACATTATATTCTAAAAACCCTTGAGCATTTGCCTAATATTACATAGACACTATCTGAAATATTTTGATGGAGTCTTAGCTTTGTGCTTATAAATGTCAGTTGCTTTTACCTAATATGCTTTCAGTCACCATTTCTAGACTAAGAGGATTCCTTTTTCTTCTATTTAAAGCATTTTTTCTGGAGGCACAAAAACTTTAGTAGGGAGCTTCAGGAACAAAGCTTCTTGAACCTACACCAGTATAGAGATCTAGACTAAACCAAGGTGTGACTGGAAACCCATACTTAAGATTCTGTAGTAAAAGCATTACTGTCCCACGTACAGGTAAGTGCTGGCAAGATTGATACTCTTCAGTCCACTCACTTGATGTTTGTGAGGCATTCGGCGTAACACAGGCACGGCCTGGGTACCAGGCAGTCTGTTGTGAACAAAACATGTGAAATCACCCTGGCCGGGGAGCTCGGCTGGTTGGAGCCTCATCCTGGACTCCAGAAGCTGTGGGTCTGGTGCCCGGTTGGGCAGGGCATGTAAGGGGAGGCTGCTGATCGTCCTCTCTCTGTCTGTCTGTCTGTCTCTCTCTGTTTCTCTCTCTCCCCAATTCCTCTGTCTCTAAAATCAATTTAAAAAAACTCTTGAGTGAGAATTAGGAAAAAAAAAACACCCATGTAACAACACCACAGAACTTCCAGTCTGGTGTAGAAGAACAGCACACACACCAGAACGGTGAAATTGCAGTTGTGACAAACCGTGCAAGGGGAGGCAGAGCAGCTGTGCAAGTGCCTTTATATACACGTGAGCTTATGTGTGTGTTTCACCTTATGACCTCCCAAGGTCTTTATCATGTATCACATGCAGACAGAGGGTGATAATTTTCATCGTGGTCTACTACTTACCTAACACGTTTCATCCTCAGGGTGTTAAGCCTGGTGGGCACTGGATTTTGAATTTAGTAAAGCTGGACCCTGGAATAGAACAGTTTCTAGATGAGCACTGAGTTCTAAGTTTGTATGCACCAGAGGGAAGGGCATGCTCTGTCTAACGCAGGCACTTGCCAGCCTCAGGCTCCTTCTGTCTAAGTAAAGCTTTACCGGCCTTGGCCTTAGGTTGCTCACTTATTTTGACACATTCCAATGCTGCAGTGCAGCCTTGGCCCCCAGGGCAAACCCGCCCGAGGGCAGAAGGGTTTCGGCAACTTTTAATGTGACATTCTCAAGGTCTGTCAAGTTATTTGTGGTTGGTATTGCACCCCAGCCCTTGATCCTGACGTTAGAAATCCAAGTGTATTAGAAGCTGTCACCGTGGATGGAGGAAAGCTCCGAAAACTTGGTTTACTTCCAAAAGCAGGTTTGCCCTTTAAAGCTGGGTGACTTTGGAGCCGTGGATTGTGTAAATTTCTGCTCAAACAATCAAACAGCAGATGATCTTCACCGATGTGCTGGAATTCCTCCGAGACTCTGGGACCTCTCCCGGTGAAGTTAGACAGAGAGCAACAGCTGCTTCTGCGGCAGGAAGGACGGGGAGACAGGGGTGGGCGGGGGGAGGGAGCAGGGGGAGGGAGCAGGAAGAGAGCGAGGAGCGAGGGAAACAAAGAGGCGGTTTCCTTTCAGCTTCGAGGAGGCTGCGAGCCAGTGGGGTGCTAACTTCTGCAGCCTTTGGTTCCCGGAAGTTCCATGTGGTTCATACTAGTCTTCCCCCAGGAAAACCAGAGTATAAAACATCTCTAAGTAAAATTTTCAGTTCTCCCGATTTCAGATTTTTTTTGGATATAAAAAAGGCAAAAAAAATAATGTAAATAGCCTATGTGCTGAAAGTGTGTGAGCATTGGCTACGGCGGGGGTGTGGGTGTGACGTCCAAGCGTCCTTCCGACTCTCAGACGCCCTGAGTGAGCTCCCGAGTGAGAAAATGAGGGTGCGTGCCGTCTCGCTGCCGGCCGTAGTTACGGCTCATTATCCTCAAACTCAGGCGCCAACACCACTTAATTTTCATTTTCACACCTTTTCTCAGTACAGCCAGGCATCCTTCCGTCTCTCATCTCCTCTTAAAATGTGAGGTGTTCCCTGTGAGCCTGGCACCACGCTGCGTGCGGGGGTACGGAAATAAAAATCTGGATCTGGGGCCTCCGGGGCTTCCCGCTTTCTCGACGGGATGATGAATTCTTTGAAGGCACACACCTATTTCTTTACTTGGAATCTCAGAATCATAGAGTTTTAGAGTCAAAAGGGGCCTTGGAAGTCATACCCAAACCGGCCCGCCCCCTCCCTCCCACGGCCCCATTGAAGAGCATTGGCCTGTGTACGCCTTGTGCCCGCCTCACGCCAAGCTCCACTGCCGGAACTTTCCGGGCCTGTTTAGCATACGGGCCCCGTTTAAGTCACAGTTCAGCCCTCACGGGGCAGGTGGTGTTACTACCCCCATCTCACCAAAGAGGAAACGAGGTGCGGAAAGGTCAAGGGTTAACAGGGTAGCGGGACAGGGTGGCTTCCAGCCCCTCTCCGTCGCTGTCCTGCTCTGCGTCTGTGGGCGCAGGGGAAGGGGTTTAAACGTCTGGGGACAGGACAAGGACTCCGGCTGTGTGACTTTTCACCCTGCGACAGGGTGAAGCCGCTGCTATTCCTTCGCTTTACTTTCTTTACCTCACTTAACCCAACGGCAACATGAAAATTTAGGTCTTTTCCAAAATGTTCCAAAGAATGGGCCACAAAATCCAGAAGTAGGTCCAGGAGAGGAATATCAGCATGTGGTTCACGGTCGCTTTGCGGGTCCAGGGCAGCGGGGTGCTAGTTACTTCCCGAGTCAGGGATGATGGCAGGGCACGGCTCTGTGTCCCCTCAGCCGTGACTGTGGACGTTTCTGGGCGACACGAGGTTGCTCAGGCGACCTGCCGAGAAGTGCCCCAGACGCGGGAGAAGGAGAGCTGCTGACTTTGGCCCCAGAGCTGACAGCAGTGGGAGCGGAGCAGGCAGATGCACTCGGGGGGCAGTGAAACTCAGGGGGGGACAGTGCGGGCCCATCAGGGCGGAAGGGGAGTGCGGCCGGGGTGGGCCCAGGTGGTGCCAGCTCCGGGGCAACCTCGTCTTCCTGCCGACCCGCACTCAGGGCACCTTGCTTTCTGGAGAGTCCACTCTAAAATCCCCTCCTCTTTGGCTACCTTGGTCGCCCCGTGTAGGATCTGTCTCAACTACTTAAAATGTTTAGAAAGTGACAATGTTTGAATTCGGTTTTATGAGAAATTAGTGACCCGCCATCCGAGGTCACTGCTCTGGTTGATCGGCTCTGGGTCCTCGGAGCAGGTGGCCCTCGGCCTGCGCTCCTGTCCCATTCCTGGGTATGTGCCAGATGCCTTGACACCTAATCCAAGGTCAGCCATGAATTAACCAAACCATTTGTCCCCTGTGGGCCCTGGATCCTTTCTTTCTAGTGAAACGAAGGAGTCCTAACTCACGGAGTGTTCCCCCATGCCTACGATCCCTGGCACTGCCTTGTCCCTGCAGGTCTGACGGGACACCAGCATTATTTAAAGAGTAGTTTTAGGAATAATGAGGCCATTGAAGACATTTTTAAAAACCATGCTACCCCTTTATTTTGCTTAACTAGTTAGTTAACATTTAAAAGCCTCCTCTTCTAAAAAATCACAGTAGGGCATTTTCTGCAAGCCCCTCTGGGCCAGGCTGCACCTCGCCAGCCTGCCTCCTGGACGCGCATGCAGAGTGGGGTTGTGTCTCCGGGGCCCCATGCAGAGCTGGGCACGCCTGTGAGTTCGCAGGGTTGAAAGGTGGCCGTCACGGTTGGTGGTCCAGCTCCTCCAGCAGTCCTGGCAAAGCATTTGCTTTCATCTCGTCACTGGCTTGCACGGCGGCTAGCAGATGCCTCTGACACAGCTGTCCCACGCGGAAAACAAAACAGTTGAAAAGCTCGCCAATAGTTGAAACAAATCCTTCTCCAAGCATTTTAATCAGCACCCTTTGGGGGTTGTTGTGAGAATTAAAGAGAAACTTGTAAAACTCAAGACAAGCTGGCTTCATTGCCCCCACAGAACGGTCGTGCCTCCATTTTCCAGGGATCGTGACAATTAGTGGTTTCCAGGTGGGCTGACAATGTGCTGAGTGCTGTGGGCACTGGCTTTTAAAACACACGCCGTCTTCCAACACCCCCGTCCACTCTCAGCCCCCCATAGTACCGGGATGTCTGCGTAACGTTCGAGAACCGTTTGGGGCTTAAACTGCAACCGATACTAGCTGGGCAAAAAATGACAAGTGCAGAAGATCCTGTCTTTAACAGTTTCTAAAATCCCCTCCTCCTTGACCGGTCATGTCACCGGTCCCCTCTTCACCCCGACAGTCGAGCCAATAGCCACAACTCCTTCTGGAGACACAGCCAGGACGAGTGGCGCCCGGAGCACAGCTCGCTAGTCGTGGGTCCAGACACCCACGCAGAGCTCACCGCCCGCCCCCCCTCCTCCCAACTGGGGGCGGCCGGGCCACTTGCCCGTCAGTCTGACAGCGTTAGTGGTCTGTGACTCCTGCGGAACGTCCCGGTCCCCTTCCCGGGCTCCTGCACAGTTTCTTTGACTCGAGACTCCTGAATTGAAAGGCCGAGTCTCTGTGTTTATACTCAACGTCTCAGCTTTGATGGAAACCGGGCTGCAGGCGGGCTTGTGGAGCTGGCGGGGCTGAGGACAAGGCGAGACGAGAAACACATGGCTTTCGTGCAAATGCGCTGAGCAGGTGGTTTTCTCCTCCAGCGGCGGGCTGAGTGACCTTCCCTGGAGACACGTCCGGGCCTCACGTCTTCTCTGTGTTTTCTTTCTTAGATTCCACGTGGACGACTCATGAACAAAAACGAGAAACGCAGAGAGATGCCGGCAATGCTCCCCAGCCAGACCGACGACCCTGAAAGGTAAGGCCGACACCCGCTTTCAGGCCTGCATGCGCCCCGACAGCCGTGTCCCCCTGGGAGGACCCCGCTCTCCAACCCAGGTGGCGCGTCTGTTGGGGGGAGAGGACAAACCCGACAGACAAGGCCGCGGAGAGCAGTGAGAGAGCTGGGGGCACCTGTTCAGACCCCAGGAACACGCTCTGTTGTGGCTGCCGCTGCTGCCCGCAGGGCAGGGATCAGGGCGGGCCACGGGGGTTACGGGGTTTTCAGGTGCCCGCTGATTTCCCTCCACGAGTGCGGCCCTCAAGGTAACTGGCGTTGAACAGCACAGCTTTCCTCCCAGGGAACAGCTCTGTGTCGTTCTAGTAAGGTGGAGAGGTGGCTCTGTCTTCTCTCCTGACTCATTTAATCAGGTACACAGTGAGAAATGCACTAAGTCCTTCATCAAAAAACCTTTCCTCCGGCACCTTCCACGTCCTGTCAATGTTTTGTGGCTTTTCTCAAGCCTTACTCTTTTGCTGACCCACTGAGCTATTTCATCGACTTCTTTATCACCTTTTATGTGTGAGGCACGGTCCTGGCTGCTGGCAGGGGCGACTCGGACATGCACCCGTGTCCTAGCCGCTTGCCGCGGGATGCCTGCACAGAGCGAGTGCGATGTATGCTGCGTGTTCGGCCTCATCGGAGAGGCACCGATAAACCACGCTGGGAGATCAAGGTCAGTGAGGTTCCGGTTGTGAGCAGAAAGAGATGCAAGAAGGAGGCGCTGTGTGATCTCATTGCTGGCAAAAAGAAAATGGGGGGAAAGACGAAGAAAGAGGAGGGAAGAGTATTCCAGGCTAAGGCAGGGTGTGAAGGGAAGGTGGGGCCCGTGCGGGGGGCTGAGGGCGGCTCGGCCGTCCCGCGTCGGGCACGTGATGCAAGCACACCTGGAGGGAGAGGCGGCGGAGCTGGGAGCTCACTCTGTGGGCCAGGGTCTCCCTGTCTATGAGGACGAGACCTCTTTCATGTGAAAGATAGTTCAGAGAAATAATAGGACTCAGGTTGTTCAGCCAATATTTGTCAAACTGGGGCTCTCATAACCTGTGGGTCTGCAGACATACTCTCAGGGCTCTTGATCTGTGGAAAAGCTTTTCACCAAAAGCACCTCTAGGTACTTCCCAATATGAGAACTGTGACTGTGCATGATTCAGAATTCAGAATTCCGGACAGAGGATCGACAACAGCTGATCGGGTGAGAGGGTTTAGAGCCGGTGCGCAGGAAGACCCGAAGCTTGCCCCCGTGCCTCTGGACCAGTTATGCTCAGTACCGACAGCAAGCAACTTGGCCTTGAACATACACATGCAGCATTCACCACGCACCGCTCCTCGTAGTCCTGAAACTGTGCTGAGTGAGCCTCCCCCCTTGATAAACTTCATCTACCCCAAAGGAAAGAATTTGGCACATGGCAGTGAAGCCGCTTCAACAGTGGGTCTGCAGCAAGCTTCTACCTATTTCATCTAAGATTTTAGAAAACGTGAGATGTAAACGTCTAGCACAGGAGCAATCCGAAGATGGTAGAAGCAGTGGATACAATACGCAGTGTTGAACGGTGTCTAGAAAACGTTGTACCCTGTTTTCCTTCGGTGGCAGAGGTCTGTCCCGGGCAACGTTGCCAGATGAGAAAAGAAAGACGAGAAGAGAAGAAAGGGAGGGCAGAGAAGGGAGGCAGGAAGGCAAAGCCACTGTAGGTTCTGCAGGGATGAAGCTTTTGGTTTTCACCTAGTGCTATGAGGGTCATCACGCCGAGCTTCTTTTCAAAGCAAAAGTAAAGGAGCAGAGGAAATAACGCTGATTCCAGTGGGGGATTACCAAAGTAAACACAATGTTTTATGGGCTCTCTAGTCCCCATTGCCAGACTCTCAAAGCCCGTGGTTTTAAAAGCAGTCTCACTCAACACATTAGGACCCTGGGGCCCACCGTGTTTCGAAGACTCTTCTGTCGCCTTCTCGCATTTCAGTGCGTCCAAAGCAGACGTCTTCCTGTGCTAACACTTCTCTTAAGAAATGTATTGTTACATGAATTATGTGTTCAGAAAACTGTAATGATAACCTAGCAAGGAAAACCGTTATGATGTATTACAGCCTGAAGTAGAGGCAGTCCCAGAAGAATAGAATGAACATGAAATTCTCATGAATGCGCCTCTGACCTGGCATGAAGCTCACCCAGGCTAACTGAGGCACCGAGCGTGGACAAACACAGCCTCAGCTCTGCACTGCCGTGCGGGAACCGCACACTGGTCTCCTGTGAACTTAAGGAGCTCCTCGTCTTTCCCGCCTTCAAAGCACTCAGCTGTCTTTATGCCGAACACTGGTGTTCTTCAAGAAAATGAAACAATAGCTCCCCCCCCCCCCCGCCATGTGAATAGTGCAGATGCTCCAGATGGGATATTTAGCAGCCAAACAGCTGCTGGCCATTAAACGTCCCGTAAAGCTCCATTTTTGGCTCACAAAGGGAAGAGAAGTGTGGGGCTGTTTACGGAGTGCCCGGCAGATGTTTTCGCTGGAAAAGACTGTGGATGGGGAAAGCAGAAGCTGAGATGATCTCTTTCGCGATATCATCAACATTTTTACAGTTCTTTTGGCCTCTTTATGTTTCACCTCCTTCTCACCTGACCCTAAATTAAACTCTTCTGGAAAGGCAGAAAAAAGGGCACTTATGGAAGTTGCTGTCCACGCTGCAGAGCAGCTCATGGTGTTGTTTACTCTGTAGAAACAGCTGATTTCCGTCCACCTGTACCGGTTCCTCGGGCAGGAGGGAAATGGATTTTGAAGCGATGAGTAAGGACTCATAACAATTTCCAGCAGAGTAGAGATCCTGGTTTGCTCCTCACAAATTTTATTAACCTTTAGCCAGGCTTTCAATTAGTTTCAATATTAAAATTCATGAAACAAATTTGTCAGTTTTTCAGAAATTACGGCTCTTCAAACTAATATATATCAAAGTCGTCTTGGTTTCTGGGCAACAATCTAATGAAGTCTGTTCTCTCCCTAAAATAAGAAACAAGCAACTCGGCCTTGTGTCTGCTCCATGTTAGATAAAGTTAACTCTTACGGAGGGATACATTCAGAGGTTTAAGACAAGGGGCTTTGGGAAAACTCGGGTTTTCAGCCAGGCCCTATCACCCACCTTGGGAAAGGCCCCTCCCTACCTGGGAGATGGATGCTCGGACTTCCTGTCTTCTGAGGCCCATCTTGCACAGAGCACCCCAGAAGGCATCTGTGGAATACCGGCAGCAACCATGTATAAAGCTCCTACTGTGTGCCGGACAGTGTTAGGAGAGATACAGTTGGAGAGAACACTCAAGGGCTGGCCAGCCCTGCCTCCCAGGATGAAATCTTACGGATCTGGAGCCCAGATCTGGAGCCTCTGTCTCGATGGAAATGTCTTCAATGGTCATCGTGGAGGCAGCGCTGGCGCGGGGCCTGCAGACGGCACCCAGCCTTGCTCTGCAGAAGGCTTCCGAGGCTCAGTGCAAGACCTGTCCTCCGACGTGGTGACGGAACACTCAGAGCCCTCCGCGGCTGTGATGTCCACGCCCAGGGCTGGAACTGGTCACGAGACTGAGCCCATGAAAGTGAGGGCAGGTGCCACGTTAGCAAAATTCGGTTTCCAGGGCTGCGTGGAAATAAATCCACAACTTTCTTCCTGCCGCTTAGACTGGCAGTCACGTACATGCACTAAGCAAAGAAATAAGGGGAAAATGAAGGAAGTCGGGTTTGGGAAATTCATTTTGGTTTTGGATTGGATCTTTCTCTTTTATTTCTTTGTATAAACTGAACAATTTAAGTTTAATCGCCTCAACAAGTTGATTTTTTCCATCTCTGGTAGCTTCTGCTTCGAATGTGATGTATGTTTCTGTTCCAATGTAGGGTTACTTCAGAGCAGAGGCAGGCCATGTTCAGAATTTGTTGGAAACACATTGGTGTTCCTCATTTTACTCACTTATATCACTTGCTCATGTTTATACTGATGCAGTGTTCTGGCTGATACTCTATATTTTGAATGTCCTGCTCTGTTAGGCAGGATCGCGATTACTTAGCTCACTGAGGAACTCCCTTTCCAAGGCACCTGGGCTGGAGGGTCACTTTCTCTGGGTCGCATCTAGGAGCTGTTTCCCTGTGAGGGACATCTGCTCTCCAAACCCGCTCTGTGTCTTGCTCTCATCAAGTAGTTTCTGTCATTCTCTTTATGGTACCAGATCGGGTTTTCAATCATTGCAGAAAATACCAGCACATTAAAAAACAAACTAAAAATTATTTAAAAATTCAAAGCATTGGGGTGATTTTCCTTTAAATTATTTTGTCATTGTATTCTGCACTACGTTGCACTTTATTTTGGAACACAAGCAGGAAGGGAAGTGTAAATAATGGCAATGAAACTTAGGCCCCTCTAGGCTGTCAGTGTGACGAATACTGAATCTGACACTTGGGATGCTGTTACTCGTCAGACTGACGTTTGTGTAATATTTTAGCCAGCATGGAAAGTGTTTCTCAGATCGACCTCTAAGTTAGGAGTCGGCTCAAAGCTACAGGGAAGAGCCAAGTGCGTCCTTGGTGATTCCGTTGCTCCTGTCCCCTCGGCTGAGGGGCTAGTTGCTCTCTGCAGTGTCCACTGGGGGAGGGGGGAGTGCAGGCCAGTGCGGCCTGCGAGGCGGCGCCGCACACAGCGCCTCTCTGACTGCCATGGTTTGGTTCTGACCCCTGAGAGGCCGTGTAGAACTTAACCCTCATTGACACCTGTCAGCCTGTGGAGAAGTGGGTTTCATTATCCGTTGTTCAGCCTGTTGGCCGAGCCCAGCGACGGCTGTGGGTGAGGACTTGCCGTGTGTGGCAGCTTTCCGTCGCCTTCCGGAGCGGAATTCACAAGGGTCATCTGGAGCCTCGCTGTCCGCTCCAGGCTTTCTGTTCCTTCTGGGCTCAGTGCTGCATGGGCTTATATGACCAGCACTCACACTCACGGGGACGTCTTTCCTCTGACGCCACGTGAGTGGCTCTTCCACACCAATGCTCCAGCGCTGGCTGAGCCCCCGACCGGCTCCCTGACCGTTCAGTGCAGGTCTGCACCAGCCGCCTGCAGCTCCCACAGAGCCCACGGGTGCAGGGCTCAGTCCTACGAGACCGCCCCCCAGAACTGGAGGCCTCCTGTACCTCTGACTGACTGGCTATAAATTCCAGGGTCTCATAAACCCTCCTTGGAATCGCTATTTTGCTGGAATAACTCAACAGAACCCCCGAAAACACTTCACTCCCATTGTGAGTTTGTTATTGATGTGAAGGACAGAACTCAGGAACAGCTGAATGAAACCCTTGTGCAGGACAAGGGGTGGTGTGGACAGGAGCTGGGCACAGCAGCCTACAGCCATCCAGGGCCCCACCCTGGGCCACCTCATTAGCATAAACTTGGGTGTGGTCATAGATGTCCCTTAGGCATAACAAGACGCTCCCACTACTTGGGGGATCCTCGGAGGGTTTCAGAAGCTCTGCCTAGAATGAGAGACCCAGGAGAGAGTCTGTTATTGTTATTCCACAGCCAGGCTGTGGCCCCCGGTCCGCTCTGCGCCCTCCCCTGGGTGGCCTGCTGGGCCCCAAATCCACCGGCTCGTGAGGTTTTCACTGACTGACACCTTTGCTGTTCCAGCACATGACACCACCAGACTCACAGAGTCGTGAGGAGTGAGAGTTACAGCAATAGTGCATCTACCTAGGATTGGTTGCTCAATGTTTTGACTTTGAACTGTTATAAATCACGTGTGGGTACATCCTGGTTCCTACGAAACTGGAGTAAATGTGGCTTTAAAGGAATTTTCTTTGGTTTTCCTCAGACTGGCTGGTTTCTCTTTGGGATCTAGAAGTCCTTGTCAATACTTCACGTCTGAGTTGCATTCTCTCTGTTCCAATACATCATTGATCATTGCTTTTTTTCCACTGACCCTGAGGCTGTTTTTCTCTGCACTGGTGAACAATTTTCTGAACACGCAGGGTCCCTTCCCCTTTCCTCCCCAGTGGTTAGGACTCAGCCACATGACAAAGGAGCAGCGGACGACAAGATAGAACAAAAAACCCAGACCACACAGGGGGCCCGCTCACCCCACGCACGCTCGTTTCCAGGGAGCCCGCTGCCCGCCCCCGACCACCTCCGTCTGCCCGGAGCACTCTGCCCTTCAGAGTCAGCGCTTCAGTTTATTTCTATTTTGGGTCACAATGTCTAGGGGCAACCCCCATCAACACAAAATCAGATGGCTCTGTACTCTTGGGGGCTTAGCACAAGACAAAGCCCAGGATATGCAGACTCTCACATTTCAGCTTAAGTAAATGTGTATTTTCAAGTCAGAACGTTAAGGAGTCAATGAGGAAAATGCCTCTGACCTTCATGGGTAATCTGTAGAGTATTTTAAAAAAGTGAGTTGATTGTCACTATGTTGAACTTGCCTGTGAATCGGGCGACGGCCACAGCCTCCCTTGTCACGTCAAGGTGAGTGGTGCTTGGCTGCAGGCTGGTGCCCTGTCGTCCTGACCCCATGTGCCTTGCTTTGTGCTTTTGCCGCGAGGCCTGCACCTGCTCAAATAGCTAGCCCAGCGGGGAGGGAAAAGACACCCACAGGGAAACTCAGTCAAAATCAGGACTAACAGTGAAAGACGAGAACAAACCAGCAAAACAGGACCGTCGCTGGTGACGGGGAAACTCAGACTGAAACAACGATGGAACGCTCATTGTCAGCAGTGATGCTAGTGTATCCGGCGCTGACTCCAGTGGTGGGAAACTAGCAATTCTTACACGTGGCTAATAAAAATGGAAATCACTATCGCCACCTTGGAAAACAATCTAGAAGCATTACTGAAAGTTGAAACATTCACATCTTTTGACTTGACAATCTAATTTTGGTAAATCTGTTCTCTGTAAATAAAGTACCAGTATGTGAGGATATGTCTAGGCCGATATTTCTACTATAATATTGATTAGAGTGACCTTAAAAATAAAAACATAATTAGAAAAAAACTTGATACTCCATCATAGGAAAATAATTGAATGAATTTAGTCCACTCACAATTTTCGAATATTATTTGGCCATTAAAAATCATTGGCTAGAGCTATATGCCTGAACCTAGAAGAATGTTTAGAGAAATGCAAATTAAACAACAG
Organism: Tonatia bakeri; assembly: GCA_004024845.1. Lineage (NCBI taxonomy): Eukaryota > Metazoa > Chordata > Mammalia > Chiroptera > Phyllostomidae > Tonatia > Tonatia bakeri. The sequence continues at coordinate 27,500 of PVIA01008653.1, forward strand.
CCGAGCAATATATACTATATTTTATTTTTTAAAAAAGGAAGAAATGAAAGATGTATAACATCTATACTTATGTTTGTATGAGCATAGAGAAAATTATGAAATACTGGTGTTAATACTAGTTATGACAGTAAGGGAGAATTGAAGGAAGAATGAAAATATCCTTAACTTTTTCTTTTATCTTATCTGATGTGTGCTTGCTAACACGGGCGTACTTCTGTGGTATAAAAACACCCAATAAAGAAAATAATAATGTAGGCCATCGACTGAAAAATACATAGCCCAGTGCTTTGATAAATACATAATAAGTTTATATGTCATGTCAGGGTATGTAGATTTTTATATCAATTCTCAAAAAAAGTGGGAGCAGTTACAGTGAATTGCGATTTCGACACTGAGCTGATCTAGGGTCGTTCCTTCAAGGTACACATGGGGGAAGGAGGTCCTTGGGCACACGGCGGGGTGGCGGGGTGGCAGGGTCTCGGCGCCAGGTGTGCTGGGCTCGGCCACTGACCAGACGTACGGCGGTGTTCATCCCTGGGTGAATGAGCTGAGTGCTGGCCCAGATCATAGCTGGTTAGCGGTGGGGGCTCGTGCAGAATCCAGACCTCCCAATGTGGGTCTGGGGCTGCTCTCACGAGGACATGGGCGGGGCGGGGGATAGTGGTGTGGAGACAGATGCGTCGCCCGAAGCCATGACAGGAGCATCTGGAAAAGTCTCCCAAACCACCCAGCGGCTCTCAATGTACCTGAGGCAAAAATTCTCAGCTCACAGGGAAGAGCCATTATTGCTTCCTCTTAAAAAGCCTATTATTTTTCTTTGTTTTGTGTTGTTTTGCTTTTGTGTTTTGTCTTCTGAAGCATATAAAGTAACGCTCAGAAACTAATTTTAAACACATGAGACACAGAACAATGCCCAGCAGCCAGATGTGCCCCCTGGAGCCTGCTGCTGTCCTGGGCAGGCCAGCGACCCCGCCACCGCGTGGGGTGGGCCTCGAGGTTCCCGTGGTGAGCCCTCCGGCAGTCCCTCCCAGCTCTACACAGAGCGGGCCCCCGGTTGCTCCCTTTCATGGAACGTTTGATGAGCACGTTTTCTGGACTTTCCTTATACCCCGAAACTTCCTCTCTGGCCCCCCCTCCTCCAGCTCGTCAGCAGCATCCACTGATGTGGCTTCGAGTCCGTCCATAAACTACAAGGCTCCTGCAGCCGCCAAACTTCCCCCTTGACCTTCAACTCCCACACTCCGCCCAAGCACACATTTCCACTTTTACTGACAGTCAGAGCCTCTTACCAAAAAGTGACCTTTGCTCTTAGTCTCACCTAGCTGATCTAAAGACACCGTCTCACTTCCTGACACTTCCCTCCCGGGCTGAGTCCCACCTAAGATCCCTTGTGCCCTGGCCTGGTTTTGTTTGACCTTTTCCAGAGCCTGACCCAGGCCTTGGAAGGGCCAGCTGGGCCGGAGTGCAGACACCTGCTGGGTGAGAAGCAGGGCAGAGCTCTCTGAGGGACCAGAGAGAAAAGCAAAGTCTGCCCAGGAGAGGGCCGCCACGCTGCGGTGCCCCAACTACGCAGTGGGCGTCATCCCTGTAGCCTCTGGTGGAGGCTGTGCGGGCCCAGGTGTGCCCACGGCTCCCTGCGCCCGGGACGCCCGGGCCCCTGCGAGGCCACCAGCCGAGCTCCAGGAGAAGATGAAACAGCATTCCCCTGACGGCGGAAAACCCCACAGCCCAACGAGTTCTAACCAAGTACAGTTTTGAGAAACCAGGTCTAAATAAAGACGGCTGACGGCCCTGCTCTGAGTTTTTGAGAAATCTTGGACTTAAGTCCAGAGCCTCCTTCTGGATTTCAGGTTGTGCAGAGGCGTTCTGTGGTTCCAACAGAGTCTGCTTGGTTAATCCTCTCCCACCACTGTCCTGGAAAGCCTACTCTGGAGCCCTCTCGGGTGTGGCTGGTGTCACCTGTTGGGGGAAACCAGAGCATGAGGAAGTCCCTTTGGCACATGTGACCATTCAAAGTGGCCACAAGGTCTCAATGTCGTGACAGAAGAAATGCCCCGGGCCACCCAAATGTTGGCAGGTAAGAGTTCGCCTGTGATGGTTTCTGAGACAGGACACAGTCACCTGGGCACCGTTGGCCCCTGCAGTGCCTCTGTGTCATTGAGAAAGGGGCTCCTGGGTGTGTCCAGCCCACCGGTCAGCTGCTAGCTTGGCAGCTGGAAAATGCCGTCACCCAGCCTTCCCTGGCGTCCTGGGTCCGTTGTGGCCCCGGCAGCTCAGGCGGCTGCCCTGACAAGTCCCTGCTCTGCGGTCACCTGCACAAGGTGAGGCTTCCTCAGCGTCCTTTCTCATCTGAGGGTGTCAAAGGGACACTTCCCCTTGGGGACATGGCGGCTCGGGTCGACGGGATCTCTTCTGTGGGACATTCTTGTCTGGCTGATGGGGCACGTGGAAGATGCAAGTCAGATGTTACAAGTGCATCTCCTGCGCCCAGCCTGTCTGGGGCTGGAGTCTTTATCAGTGGTTCCTGGGTGCCACTTCCTTCTTCCATCCTCACTCCACCCCCGGGCAGGGAGGAGTCCTTGCTCCTCCGCCCATTCCCCAGCGAGGGGGCTGGTGAGACGCTCTTCTTACAGGCCCGCTGCTGCTCCCCCTTTCGGAGGGAAGTTTCTGCCGGGTCACAAGGCGCCTTTCTGATAGGTCTTTGCGCTCGGTCCATGCTGCGCAGACAGACGCGCAGACAGACGCGCAGACAGACGCGCAGATGCTCTCCTGGGCTCCTCCTGGCTTCGGGCCACCAGCGCGTCCCAGCCGCCTTTCTCCGGGTTTTCTCTTCCTGTGTCTCTTCTCCGCCCTCGCCGGTGCTCCCGGCTGGCCCGCCATGTTGCCATGGGGTTCTCCCACGTGTTTCTGTTTGGCTGGTGTTAAAGTCTCATAAACATCCTCAACTGTGTACTTGAGCTTGGACTTCGGGGTGAAGGAAGACCCCAAATCTCTAACAGTGAAGTTGAAAACCGAGTGACTCGCTGGTGAACAGCCGCTGCTTGCCCTTGTGAGCTGCCCTTTTACACTGCCCGGGAGCCCCCTGCGTTCCGGCCGGTCGTGGCCTGCCTTCGGGGGCTCACACACGTAGCGTTTTGTTAAAGTTCGTGAAGCCTCCTGCTTGAGCCCAGGCTGTTCGTGTCCGTGCGTGAACGCTTCCGAATGAACTCCTTTCCTCTGCACGGCTCTCTTCGCCGAAGGAAGGCTTTTAACGTTCTGACGACACACTGATCAGAGAAAGCAAAATACAAAACGTTAGAGGTGCGTCCTTAATCCCAATTTACAGAAATACAAATGTGCGTACAATGGAAATAGGGTAAATCCATGATTTTATCCTGCGTTTTCTACGTTAAAGTTGTATTATCATAAAAGTCACTATAAAAATCTGTACTGTGGAAGATGAAAGCATTCGTTATCCCTCTTGACTGATTTGGCAGTTGTTGAGACTTGTGTACGTGGGGCGGGCGCTGCGCCCTGCTGTGGAGATACGCGGGGTTCCTCCAAGAATTCTGAAGGGGTTGGGGAGAGACTTTAGGAATCGTCCTCGAAGTGAGTCAGCTACCATGGAAGAGAAAGAGGGGTTGCTGACGTTATTTTAATGAATAGGAAGAGTCGTGAAAGAAAGTCAGGGACTTTAGCAGTGAACAGGGTGACGTCACGAGATTTGATATGAGTGCATGTCTTTTTAAGCAATTATTAACATTTTTTGTCTTCAAAACGCATTACTTTCCCCCGGGTATCTTATAACTCCATTTCTCTAAAAATAAGTCTGGGCGATTCTTCGGTTTTCCCATTGTCACTGGAGCACTGAGTTGAGCTGTGCCACCGTCTCCGTGACAGCCGACCACACACGCGACTTCCTGCCCGAGGCCTAGTTTTTAGCTCCTGGGGACCCGATAGAGTGCACGGCCTCTGCTCTCCTTACTGTCTTTTTGGCACCATGCTCATTCTGGAATAAAGAGCTGTTTATTAATCACATCCACCACTATTGGAATCACTGGTTGCCCTGTTCTGATTCTTCATCTCTGGCAATCTGCACTCGACCCCCACTCCACGGAGGGCAATGGCAGAGGCCCACGGTGGGCAGGTGGCTGCGTCATTGTGAACCTGTTTCTGGGCTCCTGCCCCGAGAGGGCCCCCAGGGACTGAAGGGCACAAGGACAGGCAGTGTGCAGGGTGCTGCCCGGCCCAGTCAGTGCCGCCCTCCCTGCGGCCACGGGTATGGGAGTGGGCACGTCTCAGCCAGCACCCGCTGAGCGCCAGGGGCGTCGTCTGGTCAGTAGGATGCCACTGTTGCCCGTCGCCCTGCCAGCACCTGTAATAGCAGTATCACCTCACCCACCCGCCAGTCCCTGTTTCTACTACGGGAGGCTCCCCCTGAGGAGATTATTCTTTCTCTGTTTGATCTTGGAAATGCCAATTCTAGGGGAGATTAGCTTCTGGTGCCAAGACTCAAATGTACCCGGTGTTAGGAATTCCTCTTCTAGTCTATGTATAGTTTCATTTATGCAAATTCTAGAGTTGTTCTTATATCAATCCCGCGAAGACGGGTGAAGAATAAAAACAATTCTACAGCAAATAACTTCTGCTTTTCTAGTTTCCCATGTAATAATGACCTTTTATTCCCACCTGCACTGAACGGTTGGTATTTTAAAAGGAACAAAAGCAGCCAGTGTTACTTTCCATTCCACCTAGGAGTAAATGATCCATCCTCCAAAGTCAGAAACAGACAATATCTACACAAGTTTTATCTCATAACTTCGGTAAATAAAAATAATACCATGGTAAAATCCATTGTGAATCCCTTCGATGTTTTCTGATGTCAAAGGTCATAGCATTGTGTAGAAAAAAAGCAATGAATGAAAAAAAATCCTATTTTATGCACATTTCTTTCTTTTGGAATCTCACCCAAAATCATGAGGACACAGGCTTGGTTGATTTTGAAAGTTAGTGGGCCTGACACAAAGATGTTTTAAAGAAATATTTATTGAATTAAATGAGGAAAAAAGTCTTTCCCGGTTTTAGATTTTTTTCATTGTACATGACTTCTGGCAGTAGCCCGCACTTCCAAAGCAGGCTTCCATAATCTGAGCATTTCAACAGAGGCTGCGTGTTCACTCGAAGTCCACCAGGAGGCGAAGTGCCGGCCGCCACAGAGCACAAGTGAGGCATCCGAGGTGCAGGGATGTTGTTTAGTTTGTGGGATTTACCCCCCCATGTGGGCTTTAAATCTCATGTAGGAAATAGTTTGTCTTGTTCTCTGGGATCCTTGGTCTGGAACAGACCCTCGGAGTGATTTGATCCACACAAATGCTCTTCCTCCACATTCTTTTAGGGAAGCGAAACAAAACACTTGGTCATCTCGCCTCATTCGGGCTGGCCCTAACGTCACGCCTCTCAGAGGACATTTACTGTCTTGCCTCTTAGTCTCTGCGACACCATCAAGTGCTGATTTCACGTTTATGAGACGATGGCTACACTGAGCATAAGACACTTTCAGTGTTGGATCCGATTTTGTTTTTAAGGCTTAACGTGTGCTTAAGTACTCTTTAAATTTTAAAACAATTTCAAACTTACCCCAAATTTCTAAGAGGTATACAAAGATATTTTTTTTTTCTGAACCATTCAGAAATAAGTCAGCCCCGACTGAGGTAGTCAGTGTGCACTTTCTACAACCAAAAACACTCTCCCATGTAACCACAAGATAACCATCTATTGGGGGAAAAGTCTTTTCTTTTACCCGCTTAGGTTCCGTGTCAGGGGGCTTGCTAATTTAACTGGCAAAGACTGATTCACAGGAGGAAAGGAATATGCATTTATTAATATTTTTACTTGAACGGGAGTTCCCAGAAAAGAAATGAAACTCAGAGGAGCAGTTATCCACCCTCCCTGACACAAGAGAGACGGCTTGGGCCTCGAGAGGTGGGCAAGTGCAGAGAAGTGTCCGGAAGCACGGGGCAAGGCGAGGGAGGAGGGGACACTGAGTACGGGTCCTACGGGTCCTACGTGCGGACTCCTCTCGGAGGTGAGAGTCTCTCTGCTCATCCTGGTCCCGGGAGGGGGGCGGGGGTGGGGCGACGTTTATGCCACTTCCTTCCTCAAAGGGAAATCGATTTCATGCTTTGACGGATGTCGGAGGAGGGCAGAGAACAGATTCTTCCTGTGTTTGCCAATTCTTAATTGCCTTCAGCTCAAAGATGATCCTTAACTCTTGTGTCCGTGTGGCATGTCTGGGGGTGGCACATCTGGTTCCCTTCAGATCAAAACCGGCCAGTGGATGGGAGCACCGTTTCACCACCTAGCCCTCGGACCTACTCAGTGCTGTCCCCGGTGTCCTTGCTTCGTCCTTCCTGGAAGAACAGGGTCCAGTTCAGGGGCACAGAGTGCCTCCCGTTTCCGTGGTGCTGGCCTCTGTCCATCTGGGGCAGCTTTCTAGTCTTTGCTTGACGTGCCTGGCCAGCGAGTCAGTAGAATGTCTCTCAATTTGCTTTTGTTAAATGTTTCCTCATAATTGGATTCAGATGATGCGTTTTGTTTTTGGCAGAAGTACCACAGATGTGAAGCTATATTTTTTTGTCTGTTTTTTTTTTTTTAATACACATCTTATTAGACGGTCAGTTTGGATTTTTCTCACTACACGTGATTTTAATTTTATCATTTGGTTAAGGTGGTCTCCGGCAAGATTCTCCAATGTAGAGTTGTTCTTTAGTATTTCCTTTAGTATTCAGTAAGTATTGGGGAAATTATGTAAATATCTCATTCCTCATAAAATTTCAGCCACTAGTTTTAGCACCCATTGATATTTCTTATTTAAATTATTACAGTGATGGCTGCAAAATAATGATGTGTAATGCCACAATTTCTTCTTTATTTGTTACTGGGCATTCCAATGTGAAGAAAAGATGTCTCTTGTTCCCGTTTTCACTTATTTAAAAATGTTTTATAAGTGTAAACTAATGAATTCTTATTTAATGAGTTAGAGTGCATTTCCTGTATCATTACTTATTTTGATGCTGAAAATGTCCCAGTTTAACAAGTTCTTTGAGTACTTCCTAATTTCTGGGACAAAAAGATTTGCTGGCTCATCAATTTCAGACCCATGTGGCCCCCCCGCCCCCACACACAGAAAGAGAATGAGCACTCTCGAGCAAAATCAGCTCACCCCACAGAACGACAGCCACGTGGTGTGAGTCTAGCATGTACAGAAATGTTACATAATCACAGCGTAAAAAACCTATGAAAACATCGCTTTTATTAAAAGTTTTAAAGTAAAGAAAACAAAAAACGAGCTACAATGAATACACATGTGTACACCACGCCTGTGTCTCTCTCCCCTGAACTCCAAATTCAAATCTAAAACATTCGCCCAGACTGGGAACTTCAGAGTGGGTTCTACCTGAACTGAATGGAGAGTGCCCTCTAGAGGCGTCCTTCCGTCCTGCAGTATTTCCAGCTGGAAACGACCTCACTCCCTAAATCGCTAGAGGTCTTGAGAAAGTTTTCATTAAACACACAGGATTAGTTACTTTCATTTGGTCAATTAAAGAAAGCTACGGAAGTTGCCACAGGATTGTGGTTCTGTCACAGGAGTATACCAGACTTGGCTTATTTCCTCTCTTCTTTGATATAAACACATCTAAGAAATATACTCACTAATGTCCCCATTGAAATGCTTATGTCCAAGAACATTATCGGGGGGAGAAATTCTTTTCCCGAGCAGTATATTCATGATTCACCATGTCTGCATGCTCCAAATTGCAGTCTTGTCTCTGAGGAGTATACCCTTTTTAGCGATGGGGGAGGGAGGAATCCTTTTCTCCACCCGTCTCAGGGGCTGGCTGAGGCTCACAAGAGAAATGCATGGGGATTTCAGTGTCCTGGGACACGGGAACCTTCCTACGGAAGTGAAGACCTCCCCAGCTGCCGAAATTAGGTTGAGCAAAGAGAGCTTTTGTGGGGAAAGAAGAACATGCGGGAGGCTAATGGAAGATAAAGATTTCTGTAACAAGGACTGTGTGCGCAGAATTCCCTTGGTGGTAACGTCTCCTCCTGGATGATGAGAATGTTCCGTTTCTCCTCACAGCGGAGGGGCATCGTTTGCATGGGGGTTGCATCTCCTGCTTCCGGGAGGAGAAAGGGAGGGTCAGAACCCTTTTCTTGCATCTGCTGTTTTTCAAGCGCCTTTAGCTCAAAATCATCCCTAGGTGGAAGCGGCATATTTGGGGGAGGCGTGTTCTGCCACCTGTCAACAGAGACAGCAAAACATATAATTTCCTGTGCTCCCACCACAAGTTTAACTTCGCTCTCTTCCGGATGATCCTCAGTAAATCAGTAAGAGAACATTTACGCCGAGAGCGATGGTACAAAGGTATTGACCAGGTCAGTGATACACACATTAGCGTACATGTTGAGGTTTCCTTGACTTAAAAATAAATAACAAAAACGCCCTCTTGGCCCATAAAGCAGTCCTGCAGGTTCCTCCTGTGTCCCGTCAGAGGTGCACTGTGTCCCTTCCACTCTGCAATGAGGGGCGGGGCGGCGACGGGGGAGCAATGTCTGCAGGACTTCGTTTCTCCTTACCAGCCTCCCCTTAAACTTGCAGGACCAGCTCACGTGTGAGATCTAACAGTGTCGTTTTTCTCTGGATACAAAGACAGCTGGTTAGCGCTCTTTGTACAACGGTGCTCGATACTTGCCCTGGGGTGAGGTTTTAGCCTTATTAAGTTTCTAGGCACGTTGCCCTGACTGTGGGTGTGATTCCAGGTGCCGGACAGGACTCAGTTCTGAAACACCTCTGGACCCTGCAGCTGCTGCCTGAGCCTCAGTGACTGATAGCAGAAAGGCGTGTCCCCTGGTGACAATACTCACGGCTGTGCGGCCCCTGCCAGCTCCTCTTCCCAGAGGCAGGTGTGCTGAGATGAGGAGGGAAGAATGACACTGGTGCCCCAGAGCGAAGTCCCCATGGGAGGGGACAGGAGCCGCCTCCGCTTGACTCCCTAACTCACGCTTCTCCTGTGGCAACACTGCCTGCTGTCCTACTCCCTCTGATCTGCTTGTTCTCAACTCTGTTCTCTTGTCAAACATTTAATGCCCCCAGGAGGCTCTGGGGAGGCGAGGACAAGCGAGCTAGTCCTGTGCCTGCCTCTGTCGGCTGATGGAGGATGCATGCTCACGAGCACGCAGGCGCGATCCCACAGGACGAGCTGCGGCCCAGGGGCACGCAGGTTGCTATGGAAATGTACATTGGGGACATCTGTGCAGTGTGGGGTTCAGTTTCCCTCCCATAGTTAAGGCGAGGCTGCAGGCTGGTTAACGTTCAGCTGGGCAAAAGGCCAAGGTATGCACGTCTCAGGATAGTTTCTGTCCTCACAATGCATATTTACAGACACAGTGTTCCGTCTCCACCTGTCACTCTGCCCTTGGGACCCCCCTGCACCCTGCAGAGCGGTTCCAATGCAGAGGCTGACCAGGCTCAGCAGGACAGCTGCGGCCGGGAGCGGCTCACAGAAGCCGCTCACCTCCACCGTCCGCACGGCACCTGTGGCTGCTCTGAGTCACTGCTCTCATGGGGCTTCCCTGGTCTCATGGTTCTCCCGAGTGCAGCCACGGGGGTCTGCTGGGAACATGGGGCATCAGTTCTGGGACCTGCCTGTCACAGAAGCGGAGGGGGAACCAGCAGAGGTCCGTCCAGTGCAGGATGCAGACTGAGGGTGGCAGCAGGTCCGTGGGGATAAGACGTGTCCCGCTTCCTCCGGGCTTTGGTTTCAGACACGCAAAGACCAATTTAGACACAAATGATCAAACCGCATAGCCTTGGGTTAAACTCTGAAAATATGCATTCTTGCTCAGGGCCCCAAAACTCTCTGAGCCAGCATTTTCTTTCCTACTGTGTTGGGATGCTGCACCATTACATTTTCTGTTTATTAAAATAATCAAGACGCTGTGGCTTGTTCATCTAAAACACATATATGTAGAGTGATTTCTGTATTGGGTAGTTCATTTCTACCCAGAATAGCCCAGAACACACTCAGAGCACTAATCATAGCAACAAAAAGTAAAACCTGCCCATCACTGCTTGATGGAAGTCCCTTCGAGCACACTGTCACTCAGAGTCACTGCAGGTTACAATTCCTGGCCTGGGGACATCTGGAAACAGTTCCATTCTCAAGGAACCTGCAATCGCTTTCTACTGGTCTTCTACTTGAAAATGTGCTTTGTTCTCCAGACTCTTCCCTAAGATGCCTTGGCTCAGGACATAAGATCAAAGCCTAGTGTGTGACCCTGGCTACGGTGGGGAGGAACTGTGGACGTCTGAGTGGGCTGGGCTGTGGAGTCAGGAAGACCACCAGCGTCCTAGGTTCTCGCCCCGGCTTTGCCCTCTCACAGTCCCCTCTGGGCCTCGTTTCTGTCTTCCAAACTCAGGAGACGGAGTAAATCATCTTCAGTTGCTTCCAACATTGTGGTTTTGTCTTTTGAGTGTAATTACTTCTTCAGGAAAGCATGCAGCTTGCCAACACGAATGAGGCAACCAGAGCAGGTAGCCCTGAAAACCAAGTCTGGGGGGCCTGGGCTGCTCTCTCAGCACGAGCCATTCCCAGAAGCGGAAAATCCAATGGTCTTCAAGTGCAGACGCCCAGTGAGGTCAGCGTACAATGCATGCAGCCTTCGTACAAATAGGAAGTAGACCTATGTCCACAGTGTTAACTCAGCTCATTTTTCAGCAAGGCTTCCAGAAAGATCAGAAGGCTCGTTTGAAGGGCACTTGAAGAGCTGGGCGTTTGCAGGCGACTGGCTGAGGAATGGTAGAGTGAGGCGTTAGAGGATACACACAGCTTGTTGATGCTCAGCAAGACGGTAAACAATAACCTTTGAGATGTTTTTTTTTTTACCAGAGAGGCATCTACAGATTAGCAATGTCCAGGCTCACATCAAATATTAGCATTTCAATAATCCTTGTATGAGCTATTAAACCATGACCTTCACAGACAAGCTGAATCCTTTGCTTCATCGGGTAATATTTCAGAGGCTTCTATGCTGGAGACTCCTGAACGTGTAATAGGAGTCTGAGGGTCTCAGATCATCCTGCCCTCCAACCCCCTCTCCTCCTGTTCTCTTGGGAACCCCTGTTATCTTTCTCGGGGTCACTGGGAAGACCTTGATTTCCAGATGGAAGTCTATGGAAAAACAGGATGCACATCACATGTAACTCAGGGGAACAATTTTTGTCACATTGGCATAACCAACGCTCCCATTTGTAATATCTACCTCATGTTAACCTCGTCTCTATTGCCTTTCTGTGCTGATCTGTTCTTATGAGTGAAGGGCAGGAAGGAGGATGGTAACAGAAGAGAGCTATGTCCGTGGAAGTTAGAGTGGGCAGTGAATCAGCCGGCCCAGAGGGGGTCTGTCGGACTTCCGAGGATGCTGCCCACCTCATCGCGGAGCACGCTCAGCCTACCAATGCTGCCTCTGTAATTCTCTGTCCACGTGCAGTTTAGTAAGGAGGCCCCCCAAATGTAAGATTCTAGTAGTAGTGTTGGGTTCAAAGGGTCATTTCTGGATTATCATAGTCCATGGTAAAAAAAAAAAAAAAGTACTCTTAGACACAGTAAGCTGTGATGAGATGTGATTTTAAAGTGTCCACTCGTGACAATAGCTTTAGTTGGGTTAGTGATTTTTAGCTTTGGGGGCAGGTCAAGAACTTGATAAAAACTGAATACTCTTTCTTTAGAAAAAGTCAGGGAGTATAGATCTCACACATCATTGTGTATTTGATTGATTTGGGTGATTCATGGACCCCTGATCCCATCCACGGATCCAGCTCAAGAACTCACCACTTAGAAAAATAAGGAGCCACACAGGCCAGGCCATGAGTGAGAGCCTGATGCTCACAGCCTGTCTCCAGCGCCTGTCCGAGCCTCCGACTGTGCAAGTCAGCTGCCTTTCAGTAGTCGGCACCAGTGGTTGTTCTCTTTGTACCTAAAGCAGAAATGTCCATTGAAATGGAAAATCTAAACCCAGTTATTTGGGTAACTCAGCCCTCCATGGGCCTGCTGTACTGACAGCCCCTAAACTGCTCAGGGCCCGGTGGTGGGGTGCAAAGTCGTTGGCTCCCAAGTGCATCCTTGCACTGCCCCTTACAAGTCAAGTGACCTCCAGAAAAGGTGCTTAACCTCACTGAGGCTCAAGGATGCTATCCAAAAAATAAGGGTGACTAAGTCGTGGGACCAGAGCACAGCCCCCTGGCGTCATGACCCTCGCTTAGTCAGCCAAGGAGAACAGAAAGCAGACCGTGAGGTGAGGGTGAAGGGTGACAGGTGCCTGGAAAACTGGTGCAAGGTGGTGCTGGCGGTGTTCTACGTGTGTGCACAAGTTTTATAGAGTGTTTTCTTGTTGTCCTCTCATCCAAAACTCGGGCCACGTTGTGATATGAAGGATATAACTGCATTGCATGCAATTCCTTAGTGCTCTTAAAGGAAAAGTAGAGTTTACCAACTTAACATTGATTCTCAAGTGTCAGAATTTTCAGCTTTACGAGAAAGAAATTGGCTTGATCAACATTTTCTTCTGCAAAGTAAGTCTAACCCCAATCAACATTCATGAAATATAGTAAATTTCACCCATTTCAAACAGAATGCATAACTATTTTCACCCACTAAATTCTTATACTGAAGAACAATTTAAAAGACTCGCTATGAATGTCACAAAACCCAAGTAGAAGGCATGACCGTTTTTACCTGAGGTATTCCTGTACTTTCTGGTTACCTTTGGAACAAAACTGAAATGTTTATGTGCTTTTTGATTTTATGTGTGTTTGTTTTCGGCAGTATACTAAATGAAGGGTTCCTATTTCCCAAATTCATTTGGTGGAATGTTTGGTAACTACGCCAGAACCTCAGAATAATAACAGTGGTTGTACAGTCCTCGGCTAAGCAACGTGCATTTGCTGTTGCCAATCCTGCCCTCAGCCGCACGCTATAACGCAGCTTCCTCCTTTCACAAATCAGGCCCACAGGGTTCACAGGGGTTGGGGCAGGTTCAACTCCAACGCTGGACGTAGGTCAGTGAGCTGGGGAACATCCCCAGCTGAGTGTGCTCGGCGGTGAGGTCTAGGAAGTGCTGACACTTCAGTGGGGCACGGTGCCTCCTGAGTACGAAGGCACCCGAAAAACGCCTGGCTTGCTGCCCTGCTCAGTGCTGGCCCGTGTTGTCAGACTGAAAGTCCCTAAGCTTGCCTGTGGCTTACGTCACCACTTTGTGCAAATGTGCAAACAAGTGAACATGAAACCCCAATATCCTCTTGTATGCTCTTGGGGCCTGGAGTAATGAACACACATGAGGTCAGAGGTTGGGGGGTTCTAGAGGGGTCCCGTGCCGACCAGCACCTCATGTCCTTTCCAAAGTCACCGTACCCATGAATAATTTCTAATTACCCGTGTAAAACGGGACTTTGCCGTGTCCCCGGGCAGGTGTGACAGCGTGGAGCTGGACGACATGATCCGTGTCCTGATCGAGAGGGGTGCCTCTCCTGCCCCCGAGGGGGCCTCCCCGGGGGCCACACCACGTCCCAGGAGCTCCTGTTCTTCAAAGGTAAGGGAACACCCCCTTTCTGCTCTGTCTCAGCACACCTGTCAGCCCGGTGTTCACCGAGAAGACTGGATGGGGACAGTCCCCAAATCACTTACGGTAACTTACTTCCTTGATGACCGTGATGACACAGTTATTTCACACAGTCACGTCCTGTTACCAAAGAAGCCCTTCCGCAGAAGTGCTTTCCAGTCTGGAGGGCGGCACCCGGCTGCGGTGCCCACTGGACAGCACGGAGGAGCCCGGCAGGGAGGCAGTGTGTCGCCCACAGCGACCCCTCGTGGTGGGGGAGGGAGGAACCCGGTTCGTGCAAACTCACATCCCTGGGCCGCTCAGGTCCGCGGGGCTCAGGCCTGCTTTCTAGCTTTCCTGATCAAAAACGTCGCTGGACTTTCAGTTTTCTCTTGTGTCAGGGCCTGTGTCTCGGGCGCTTTCTGTAAACCAGCAGCAAGTAGAGCTCCAGGAGCTCTGCGCTCAGCTTTCTAGGAAAGCGCCGACAGGACAGCAGAGAGACTTCAGCTCAGTGGCCCTCTGAAAGCAGCTTCTGACGATTGCTTCAGAAAAGTCTGGTGTGAGTAAATTTTAAAGTCTGGGCAACGTTAAAGTTTTGCCTGACTTCTACTTTGGTTCCTGCCTCTAAAACAGCTCGTGCTTGTCGTGAAAAAGTCGCACTGCACACAGAAAACTGTCAAAGTCCTGTGCAGACAGCAGGTTACTGGGAGCTGACGAAGCTCAGGTCCCCTGAAACAGGGGTTTACTTTTGTACCTAATTTGCATTCACGAATGCAAATTTTTCTCTCCAGAAGGAGGCCCTGGCATTGGACAAGGCTCGGGCCTCCCAAAACACAGATGTGCCCCTGGAATCTTCCCCGGGCCACCGCTCCCAGGGCCTCCTCGAGGGTCAGGCACCCGGTCTCTCTGCGATTCTCCTCTGCACGCATGTGTGCGCATGTGCATGCACACACACACACACACACACACACACACACACCCAACAGGGCCCTTCATTTAGTAACACAGCGGGCTAACCCAGGACCCCTTCCTTTCACTCGTTCAATGAGCCAGGGGTGAAGCGATTTTCAAACCTCGCTTAACACCTGGCTGTCTGACTAAAGCGTGCAGAACCCAGCTTTTCCGGCTGGCTATGGACACGCATAAAAACCTGAAGCATGCAGAACCCGGCTCTCCCGGCTATGGACACGCTTAACTCACTATAGAAATAATCATGCACAGAAACAGTTTTCTGAGTGGAAGTCAAAGATGGAGCGCTCACTCTCCAATTCTTTGAGCTGCTCCGGGCTAAACCTCCCTAGGGGGAAGAGCCCTTTCCTTTGTCCCAGTGGGTTTTCACTGAGAAAGTAGACACAGTTTGTGGATTGACAGTCTGGCAGAAGGGATCAAAGGGAACACGTATCTTACAAGGATGCTAACAGAGTTTCTGTTGTGATTCCGGGCAGAGATTGGAGTTTTATCATATGAAAAGACTACAGGTTCCAAAGCTTTCCTGATTGTGCCTTCAAATTCCAAATTAATAACATCCTCCAGCAAACAGATCTTACAGGATCTTGCATATTCTTTGTCCCAGGCCTGATTACCCTGGGGGTCCGCCATCTCCAGTCTGAGCTGCCCCTCAGGCTGTTTACTAAAGCCTTGAGAAGGGCTGGAGACAGAGGCAGCAAGGAGACTTGGATTTCTCACATCTGAGTACAAAGACTCAGGCTAAGACGGGGTAGGGGTTGATGTTGATCACCCCTTCCTTTTCACAGACCCTTCATTTATTTCCACAGTCTCGTGAGTCTTATTCCACAGAGGCGTTTATGAGATCAGCACCTGTCTTAGGTCCATTCCCTATCCTAGAGAATTGTTACCCGTCATTGGTAACTGATCTAGCATTTAAAGGCCAGGCACAGAACAGGTAGCGTTTATGCCAGGGGAATAAGTTTTGACTCCTTAGTGGCTCCTGATCTGGAGGTCTCTCACTCAGCCTAAGTCACAGGGGGTCACAGCTTCCTGAGACCAGGCAGGGTGGCCCCCAGCACAAGGGTATTGAGTGTGTTCTGTACCTGTGCACTCTCTCCTGCTTAGAAACGCACTTTGTTCCTGGAAAATGTCCTCTTTCTTTTCAAAGTGAGGAATGGCTCTGCTCATGGTTGGAGCTGAGGAGGGCTCCTCTCCCCCTTTTCTTCCACCCTCCCTCCCTCCCACCACCCCTCTCACCCACGCCCCTAACTCCCAGTGAGGGCTTCCTTCCATCATGGAGTTACGTGCTTTCTCTGGTCTGATGCCGGACAGACGTTTACAGGTGTGAGTGTTGTTCTCCCCCACCCCCGGGACCCTGACCCTCCCATTCCTGGGTCCTCCACCCAGTGGGTGACTCATTGGCTCACGACCGCCTTGCCTCCCCCTCGGTTCCTTTTGTCCCTGGATTCCTGTCCAAGAGGGGACAACCTCGTCCGCACCCGCACTCCCGTCCTCTCGGTGATCAGTCCCTCTGTGTGGGGACTTCACTGAGACTTGTGTCATTGCTTTGGATCCCGTTCCCCCTTTCACTTCCTTGATGACAGCTGCTCGTTTTCCTGTGCTGCACACGCTCGAACCAGGGAGAGCGAATGCCTCGCCGGTGCTTCTGTTTCCCCGTCGAATGTGAGGCCCAGACATCTGCGGAGAGTGAGAGAGTGTCCAGCGTTTGCAGAAATCGGGGCAGGTGTGAGACGGCCACTCGGAGACCAGGAGGGGGACGGGAGGGAGAGGAAAAGGAGCTGCTGACTACGTGGCGTGGGGCCGGGTTGTGGTCGGAAGCCCAGCCGCTGAGCCCTGCTGGGGCTCCTGTGTCCTCCTCTCTGTCACCTCTCCCAGACTGAAAGGTCATGCTTAGGACACCTGTGAGACCCACCGACTTCACGGGTGGTGTGTAGCCTGCGCACCATTGTCAGGTGCCAGACCCCGTCGCCGCACACACGCTCTGCCTCGAGGGACCCAGTGGTCCCCCACACCTGACCACCCGCTGGTGCCCTCACTCGCAGTGGGCACAATGCACTCATTCCAATGCCCTGCCCCTGACATCCGGGACAGGGGTCTCTCAGGCCCCTCCCGCTGGCCTCCCTTCTCAACCGGCTGCTCTCACTCCGCCCGCCTGCGCACTGTTGGTGCAGCCCAGGGTCTGACCCCCATCCTCGGTTCCTTAAACTGCAAGACACGCGCTGATCGCTCCAGACTCACGTCTTTGCTGAGCACTGGGTTCTTTTCTACACGCCCATCGATGTCACTGAGCATTTCCTGCAGTGAGTTCGACATCTTCCCTGCTGAAACAGTGTGCGTTCCCTTCTCCCCTCCCCACACTGGTCAGTGGGTCATTCATTATCCACTGAGTCATCCGACTTGGGCAAAATCCCGGGTTCCTCCAGGGTCCCCTGCCCCAGGGATGCAATCCACAGAAGGGTGCCATCTCCCCTCCAGCCTGGACGCCTGGGGTCTGGCCCAGTCCACCTTTGTATCATGTGTGGGCTTTGCTCCTTTTCCCGTGTTCTTACCACTGTGCGGACACGCGGACACTGAAGACCCGCTGCCCCCACGACTCTGGGGGATGCCGGCCCGGCCGCCTAGGCCTCAGGGTTGCTGCTCACACATAGAGCCTGCTGACAGACAGGCCAGTGCCTAGAACTTCGATGCAGGTTCCTTTACCTGCATGAGCATCCAAATGCCTTGGCTTGATCTATAAAGTTCTCTGAGATCGAGCCCCTGGCTATGTGGAGACCAACACATTAGAAGGAGGACCTAATAGTTGCTGGGCACCTACCGTGACTGGTGTGGGTAATATTTATATTTTGTTGCATATGAACAGCAACACGAATATGGCTACTTTTATCCTCATTTCCAGCCAAGGAAACCAAGGCTCCTGGAGACCTGAAAATGGTGTCTGCACTCACAAAGTAGTCAAGCTTCAGTCTTGGGACAGGAAGCAAAGCTTTGTGCATTTTTCTCACAGTGTCATGCTGTCCCCTGCATATTTGGCCCCTTCCCCAAATGCACCTGTGTCCTCAACACACCGTAACCCTGCAGGCCACGCAGTTTCGTGTTCTCTGCGTGTCCACAGGCCGTCTGTTCTCGGTGGAAACCCTCGCCTCTCTGCGGTCACGCCCAGGGTCAGGGATGGCGCCATTGTGGGGGCAACGCCCCTGTCGGGGCTCACAGCCACCCGTGGCTGGAGCTTCTGCACCTCCACTTCTCTCTCTCACTAGTGAGGTCCCCACCATAGCCCCTAGAAACCTCTGTCATCCTGACAGACTCTGGCACGGCCTTCCCATGGCTGACTCCTTAAATAAACACCCGGCTGGGGTCTCTGCCAAGCTGCTGTTCACACAACAGCACTCTGCCGAAGCAGGTCCTGCATCCAACACAGAGCAACAACCTTTGCATTTGTCCTGAGATCCTGATAAAACTGGAAACTCGAAAGTTCTTTCGAGGCCCTGGCCCAGTACCTCCATTGGTTAGAGCATTGTGCCAGTATGCCAAGGTTGCGGGTTCGATCCCTAGTCAGGGCACATGCAAGAGTCAACGATTGAATGCATCAGTAACTGGAATGACACAGTGGCATTTATGTCTCCCCCTAAAGTCAACGGAAATGAAAAGGAAGGACATTTGTTTTCGGGTAAGACAAGGGTGAGCCGCTGACCGAGGGACTGGGGGGACAGCTCAGGTGCCCCTCGCATTCAGCGAGCACAGCAGGAGGAAGACCCCCTTTCCGGGGGCAGGAAATGGGTGTCTGTCTGACTGCGTGAGATGGGAAGAGCGTGCCCGCATGAAAGAGACACGATTCGGTGACGGGGCCTGGGACACATGCTCGAGCGCCTCTGCTGGGAACGTGTAAAGCGGGAGAACTGCTACAAGAGAAGAGAAGCAGACTGACGGGCTGCTCCGAGGAAGCGGAGAGCCAGGGCGGATGCCCAGAGGAGCCGCCAGCCCGTTCTCACTGTCTGGGGCGTCTGAGAAGGTTGGCGAATGGGGGCACGGGGGTCTTGTAGGCAAAGGAGAAGTGCTTGCCTAAGCACAAATAACGTCCCAATTCCAAAGGGAGGGTTAGCGGATGTTACGCTAAACTGAAGCAGGGTCCCAAGGTGCTGTGAGAAAACTAATGTGTGGACACAAATTTACGACCCGTAATTTACGTCTTCAAATACGAAGGGCAGTGCTGGCAGGCCTGGGATGTGTTCTGTGGACAGACCCAGCCATGCTCGGCAGTGGGGTTGCGCAGGGAGCGGGCAGGGAAAGTGTCCAAACTCTGAGAAGTTGCCCCGGAACTGACCCGCTCCGGGCCCTGTCCTGCCCTTGGATTCTAGTTCGTTTTTCTGATTTTAACTGAGAAATAGCCCCGCAAACTGGCTTTTCGTAACTTGGATCCGGGTCTTATTCTGGGGGGGGAAGGCCTTGAGAAATCACCTTGGAGGGTCGGAGAGTGCTGTGAACTCATGGACTCCCGAACCTCCTGAGGAAAAACTCCTGGCCGACTACGGTAAGATGACACATGTGTTGTGCAACCTCATGGGTGAAAAAAAATCCAGTTTCCATATTTTTATTTCCCTTTTTTGAAAGTTAAACGAGCTCTTCTTGACCAAAATGAAATTTTGATGATCAGAACCTTGCTTTCTCATCTGCGAAGTGGGATCCGACAAGAACACAAGCTGAGCGAAGCTGTGAGCGCACCGCGGAAGCACAAAACGCTAGAGAAACACAGCACTGCAATTGTCGCTGCTGCCCTCATTGCAGGGTCAGCTGAGGCCTCAACGTTTTCTTCGTTTTCCTCCTAAAATTACCGGCTTCCTCTTTGAGTCCCATTATCTAGTTTCAGTGCCAGGAGCCGTGGAGTGTCTTCTCTGTGCTGCATTGCTGTGTGACGGCCTGTTTGTGTTCCGCGGGGACATCTCGGTCCTGGACAAACGGCCGCATGTTGGGGGGAGCGAGGAGCCCTGGCCGCTCCGCCCGCTGCTGCCCTGGCGGAGTCTGAGGCCCGCAGCGTGCAGCCCGGGTGAAGTCATTTTAACGGGCTCTGCGGCTTTTGATTTTCTCCTTCCTATTTCTTTTTTTAAGTTTTTAAATTTTTTGTTGTGTTTTTCCCATTACCACTCAGTCCCCGTATACCCCCCCGCCACAATCCCCACTCTGTTGTCTGTGTCCGTGAGTCCTTTCTCCTTTCTGCTCAGTCCCTCCACCCCAACCCCCCACCAGCTGTCATCTGCTCTCCGTCTGTGAGTCTGTCCCCATTTTCCGTGTTCACTCAGTTTGTTCAGTAGATTCCACATGTGAGTGCAATCTTACGGTATTTGTCTTTCTCTGACGGGCTTGTTTCACTTAGTGTAGTGTTCTCCAGGCCCACCCATGCTGTCACAAAGGGTACGATTTCCTTCTTTTTTATGGCCGAGTCGTATTTCACTGTGCAAATGTGCTGTAGTTGTTTTATCCGCTCATCTACTGATGGGCACTTGGGCTGCTTCCATAAATTGGCGATTGTAAATAATGCTGCAGTGAACAGATCAGTGTTTTTGATTTCTCCGGATGAATTCGCAGAAGAGGAAACGCTGTGTCCTAAGGCAGTCCAATTTTTGTTTTTTGAGAAAACTCCCCACTGCTTTCCACAGCGGCGGCAGCAGTCTGGTGACAGTTCCCTTTCCCCACACCCTCACCAACACCGGTCTGTGGGTTTGTTGACGATAGCCATTCAGACCGATGGCAGGTGACATCTCCTTGTGGCCTTTCTCTTATCTGTAAGTTCGGCTACTTGTTACTAGGCTACTTGTACAAGTATAGTCCAACACCCAAACTAAGCAGATTAGCTCATGAAGAGGCCAGGCTGTGTTTCCCAAAACACCCCGCAGAGTTTGGGTGACCCCACAGCTGATCTGGGACTTGTCCCCCCTTCCATTCACAGTAGGATTCTGAAGGCTTCTGCTGCGATGACTCTCAGGTACACATCCAGATAGGGCGGTCTTGCTGTGTGTGCCCGCCTTGAACTCCGTCGTGTAAGAGGCACATTGCTGGTGCCACAGGCACACAGAGGCCGAGTCCATAAGATCTTGGGGTCTCCTGACCATTAGATCTTCTGTGAGCCCTTGGGTGGGCATCTGACTCAGCCACAAGACAGGAGCAGTTCGGGGCTTTCTGGGTGTCTGAGCACTACGCGTATCGGCCGAGGCACTGTTTCGGGTTCGAGAAATATGGAGTGGACCCAACAGATGGGGATTGCTGCCGTGGAGTTCACCTTGTGGCGATGGGGGTCAAGGAACAAGGAGGAAAGTCCATCAGTCGTATGCAGCGCTGCGGGAAAGATCTCCACAAAGGCAGGGAGTGCGGGGATGGAGAGCGCTTTCAAAGAGGGAGGCCTGGTGAGATCCCTGTAAAGAGAGGCCTTTTAAGCAATCGCCCACCGCAGGTGAGGGCATGAGCCCCGTGAGTTGTTGGCAGAGAGAACAGGGAACATGTGGGACAGGGTCACACCATGGCAGCGTGGCTGGGCAGTGGAGCAGAGGGACAGGAGACCGTGCTGAGGCAGAGGTGGGAGGGCCTTCTGTAGGGATGTCATGCTGTGACGTGGCGCCTTGTGGGCCACTTGAAGGAGCGTTGCTTTCACTTTAGCGAGGTGGAAGCCACTGGATGGTCCGAGCGCAGGAGTGACACGAAGTGATGCATTTCGTAGACTCACAGGGGCTCTGGACTGACGGCAGATGGGGGAGGAGTGAGAGCGGAAGCCAGGAGGCACCAGGTTATTGCCAGCGTCCAGGGGAGAGATACGGGGCAGTCCAGAGATGCTAAGTGTCCTGCCTGAGCTCAGCCTGTACCGTGGCTCTCCTTGTTAGTTATTTTCATCTTACGTCTCAAGGAGTCACTTGAGAGGCGAGGACTCTTCCAAATCACCTCGGAGACCTGGAGTCACGTGTCTGTTTCTCTGAAAGTTGCCGAAACTGGTACGATATCGCAGGAGACAAAGCTGGACTGGAAGCCGGAGGGGGTCTGCAGCACGCCTGAGAACGTGGGCGGTGGGAGGGGAGGAGGGCACCAGTCTCGGAAAATGCCCAGGCCTGGCCTGAGGCCAGTTCCTTTTGTCTCACCCCCGACTCGGGCTTTCCCGGAGAGTCACGGTTCCCAAGGCTCTGTGGAGCAGCAGAAAATTGGTTGTCCAGCTGCATGGAGAAGAGGCAAGGGGGTCGTGAGGAGGATTTCTGTTCGATAGAAGCACCCGCTGCGGCAGGGAGGCCCGGGACACCCGTGCAGAGACACCCAAAGAAACAGGGCCACGAGGGCGCTTCCCGGCTGGAGGGGTTCTGACCCCGTTCCCCTGGGTCACTGTCCCCAAACACACAGAGCAGACAGGAGGGGACCTGGAACTCTATGCCACTGTGGGGTGTGTGTGTGTGTGTGTGTGTGTGTGTGTGTGTGTGTGTTTCGGAAGAAAAATATATCCACATTATTGTCTTTTTTCCTGGTAAGCAGCTTTCAAGGCTAATGCAGCGTCAGTTTTCAGGGAATCTCTGCTTCTGGCCCCAAAATCAGAGCACACATGAGTCATAACGTTTCCCTTCACATCTCTGAACAATTCGTCTCCTACTTGTACTTCTGGGTATTGCCTTAAGGAAACGTCACTGGGTTTTTCAGGTGTATCCAAAACAGACCAAGAAACCAGCAAAAAGTGAACGCACACACGCAGCAAAACACCTGTAAATTCGGTGTGTGGGTGTCCATCCATTTATTCATTCAGCAAAACGTGCTGACCGCCTGCTCTGTGCCCCGCACTGTGGGTACAGAGCCTCGAGCGCCAGGTGAGGCGCTCTGCCTGGCTGGTCAGAGAAGGTCACACAAAGTCAGCAGCCACCAGGATGGAGGGGGCCAAAGAGGGGCATGTTCCAGGTGGGGAGAGCAGCATGCGGGAGGACACAGGACTCATGTCAAGAAAAGGAAGGAATTCTGCCCTGACTGGTGTGGCTCAGTGGATTGAACGCCAACCTGTGAACCAAAGGGTTGCGGGTTCAATTCCCAGTCAGGGCACAGGCCTGGGTTGTGAGCCAGATCCCCAGAAGGGGGTGTGAGAGAGACAACCACACATTAATGTTTCTCTCCCTCTCATTCTCCCTCCCTTCCCCTCTGTGTAAAAATAAATAAATAAAATCTTAAAAAAAAATCATGTTTGAAGAAAGGAAGGAATTCAGTGTGGCCAGAGCTCAGGAAGAGCTGGAGAGTGGGAAAATGTGACAAAGAAAAGGAAGGGCCCGCTCTGGGACCCCTATTCATTCCCTTTGAAAGAGTCTGAATTTCAGGAGTTTTAGGATTTATACTAAATGGTCATATGTGGCTGTCTTAAAGGTGGTCTATAGAAAAGGGGGAATTATGTGATTGACTGTAAATTCTTTCTCTTATCCGTGCAGCAACACACCCTTTCCTTTTGTCTTCCTGCCTTATCTTTCGCTCTCTTGTCCAAGCCCAGAGCGAGGCCTTGGGCTCCACTACGGGTCGTCTGTGTATCTCCCAGCACCCACCTCTCCAGCTCACCTGTCCTACCCACCTGGTGCCCCATTTACCCAATGGCCTGGATGAGATCAGAGTCCACTAATCAAGGCTAAAGTGTTGCTGCAGGAAATGGTTCACTTCCAATGGGTCATGGAGAAAACCCACACTTCGCCTGTGGAAAAGGCAGCCTTAGGCTTGAGAGCCCAGTGCAAACTTACTGCCGACATCGGAGATAAGTTCTGCCAGCGATAACCCTTTCCCCTGCAGTGAATGGTTTTCACGTTTGCTTCCATATAATTAGCAGCACTTACAGGGTGATGAGTGACTCACTGAGTTCCATGCAGCTCGGCTCACATTTATGTGGCATGGCCAGAAAAACTTGCCTTTAGGGAAGCAAGTAACTGAGCCGTGGAAAAGCCAACAGTTACCTAATTGCCCTGGGAAGTTCAGTGTAATGCAGCCACGGCAGTGCTGCTGAGGAAGACGGCTCGCCCAGGCTTTCTGCAGGAACTTCCCCCTGCACCGGGGACACTGCCCTTGCCCGGAAAGCCGGCCTGGCCATTTACATACCACACGGGCTAATCTGCCGCCCGAGCTCTGAGTCACCGCAGGCTGCTTGGCACATCCTGGGAAACCCCTGTTTGGAAGAGCAGAAACGTTAAAATCCCAGTTGCTGGGCCTAGAACCTTATTCTGCACAATTCCCACATCGAGGCACTGGGCCCACTGTTCACGAAGAAACCACTACCATCATTTTCTGTCGCGAGCTCACTGTTTCTGCGGTCTTTCTGAAACTTTGTGTACGTGGTCTCACTGGAAAAGACACCTTAAGAGACATTTTCTTTCTTCTTCTTCTTTTTTTCCTTACTGCTTTCCAAGTCACCGGGAGAAACAGCTTCTATGGCCCACGCACAGGGCACCCCGGCGGTGGGAGCTGCAGAGGGTTTCACCGGGCACACCGAGGTAAGAGCGCATGCGCACTGTCTGGGGCAGGGCCGGCCGGGCGGGGGCGGCGTCGTTTCTGACGGCTCCCGCTGCTGGGCTGAATCCAAGCAGAGATGGCGAGTTCGCCTTCTGCAGCAGAGACGATCTACGTGTTCAGGCCTTGTTGTTCAATACCGAAACGGCAGTGGGTGACCCGGCGCGTCCTCGGACACCTCGGGGTCGCA
The DNA here is from genome assembly GCA_004024845.1 of Tonatia bakeri. NCBI lineage: Eukaryota > Metazoa > Chordata > Mammalia > Chiroptera > Phyllostomidae > Tonatia > Tonatia bakeri. The sequence continues at coordinate 51,786 of PVIA01008653.1, forward strand.
TTTCTCCTTTCACACAGGACGGACGAGATCCTGTCCTTTCCGCTTCCAGTTCTAGGGGTTTTGTACTGTCCTCTTGAGTTAGAAGAAGTCAATTCTAGGTAACATTTAAAAAGGATATTCTGTGAATGTGGGGAGAAATAAAAATAGCAATACAGTCACCATAGTAAGGATGTATTTGGAATTAAGAGCATCGCCATTGTTAGGTTGAAGGTTACTATGACAGGCACTAATTGAATAAGTGAATGAATGCATGCATGAACGAATGCATAAATGGGCTTTCTTGACGTTTTTCGCAGAGACAACCGAGACATAATTGGAAACCAAGTGAGACTCCTTTGTTCATTTGGGCATTTAATTTAGAACTTGACCATCTTAGAAGCTGGTCTTGGTATTACGGCAAATGAGACAGAAATACCCTGACACTCTGAACACAGGTTACATTTTACAGGGAAGAATTATTATATAATTGGGCCCTTAGTAGGACTAATGACTAAAAATCTGTGTATTTCTTGGATCATCAGATGCCTTCATTAGCAACTAGAATTCAAAGCAAATACGAAACTTCGTGTTTCATAGATTTTGCGTCATTTTAACATATACCTGAGATATAAGAACCATAGTGAAAATGTTGATCAGTCTCCAGAGAAACCTCTGGTGATACATTTATGGTTTACAAGCCATTCCTGTTACTGTTCTCTCTCTCTCTCTGTCTCTTTCCTCTCTCTCCTTCTTCTCCCTCTCCCTCTCAGAATTGTATCTAGCTTTTCAATAACTCTTATTTATAAACTAAATATTAAGGATCAAGACAGTTCATATTTTTCAGAGGAAATTCAATATGGGAAAAGAAAAAGAAAGAATGCACGCCATACGCTGGCTCTTAGTCTGGGTCCTCAGAAGGCCAGTGTGGACAGGCGTCTGCTCGGCCAGCCTGTTCTGTCCTGTAGCACAAACAGAGGGGGCTCCCGAAGGACCCTCAGTCCAGGTTCCCCAGTGTGGTGTGTCACAAGAGAGCCGAGAACTGTGCGATGCATCACGGTGGCCTGTGGAATTTATTAAAGACAGAGGTGGGGTGGACAGGCGGAGCACAGCGGAAAGTTAGGGCAGTGAAACTACCCCATGTGACTCCATGATGACGGACACCTGTCACTCTACCTGTGACCAAACCCATGGAATGCGCTGCTGCACCAAGAGGGATCCTCGTGCATACCAGGGATTGGGTCACAGTGATGTGTCCTGTGAGCTCATCCATTATAGCCAGTGCACCCCTCTGGGAGGTGATATGCATGGTGGGGGGGCCGCGCCTGGGTGGGGGCTGCAGGAATGCAGGACGTCCCTGCGCCTGCCACTCCATTTCTAAGCTATGCACTTGAAACTGCTCTAAAAAACAAAGTCTATTAAAAGGACAACAAAGGTGCGCTGGCCCCCTTTGAAGATGCTCTAGCTCATGTTCGGGCCACCTGGGGTCGGCCAGCTCCCACGGCGACCTTGGTGCATTCCTGCCCTGAGAACCACTGGTCTGGGGGCCTGTCTCACGAGACCCCCTGGGTAGGCCGGCTCACAGCACCTTCTGGGTCAAAAATGCCTAATATTTAGTCCGTTCTGGTCCAGAGTGAGTCCCATCTCTTGGAAGTCTTCCTAGAAGGAGAAAGCCCAGTTACGGGGCTTAACATATTTGCCGCCTGGGTTCTGATGTCATTCAGCCAAAGCAGCTTGAGGACAGAAGCAAGTAAAGTTGTTCTGAATCCCTGGACCCATGTTAGAATGTCGCTGTGAAAAGGTGCCTCAATTGTACATGGGTCTGAGTAGGAAGAAGCCAAGGAAATGGACAATAGCATCTATAAAGATATAAAACATCGCCAAGCGCTAAAACATTTAGTGAAATGTAGGCAAATAGAGAAAAAATAGGAGAACAGTTTTATAAATCATTTCTGATGAAAAAAGCCCTGAAAATCTCATGATGATTGCAAAAGAACATTTCCTGGCCAAGGAACATGTTTTGGGTATATATTTCTTAATCATTTGTGAGTATCTTGAAGCAATTTTGTGGTCCACGGTAACTCCTGAGCCTGGAACCAAGTGAGCCTGCAAGCAGCAGACTGAGGGACGACCCTCATCACCCAGGTCACTGCCTGTGGCCCAGAGATGGGCGGTAACAAGGCTGTTGAGTTGGGAGACTGCGTGTCAGCGAGCTTTGTCGGTGGTCTGGGCAGCCCGACGCAGGCAGGCGGTCTCTACAGCCCGTGTGCTTTCTTTACATGCGAACGCCCATCTTGACAAAAAGAAAGAAAGATAGAGAAAGAAAAAGAAAAGGTGGCTAACCTTTTCACTGTGTTGGTGACTTACAACTAATCTGCATTTGTAGCCCAGCAGCTTTATTCAAAGGTCTGGTTACAATTACAATTAGGACCCGGCATTCTGTGCCCCTCTCCCCCTCCCCTTCCTAAGTGTCTGATGGCCACTGGGGGAGCAGACTTGCTGCAGTTTTAGAAGCAGTTCTCTGTCTTATCACCACACATGCTGGTCTTTCTTGCTTGCTGGCTCCGTCACTTCTCTGGTTTTGGCTGCAGCCACCCCTCAGATCTTGGACACGCCTGCAAGATGGTCTTTTAGAAATGTTACTCCGCAGATGCTTGACATGTACCCGTGAAACCTCCCAGGTTTCTGGATGCATTATGTCCTGAATGTTTATTTTCAAAAGAAATTTGTAAAATCCAAATTTCTTGCTTGCCTATTACATCGATACATTTATAATTTCTTAGAGAATCATTTTGGTAGTTAATTTATATAAAAGAGTCTAAAATGCAATATAAAGCTATTCATCAACAGGTCTCTAAGGAGGACTTCGGAGTGAGGGTTGTAACTGCTAGAATAAGTCACTATTTTATAAATGACAGCGTGACAGTTTGCCCGATACATAGAGTTTGTGGAACACAGTATTTTTCCTGCTTATTTTATAGTCTGTTTTGTTTTGCCTTTTTTTTTTTTAAGTGTGCTAACTCACCCAGAGGAAAGAACTCGACCAACTCTCTGGAACGAAAGATCAGGTGCTTGGAAAGACAGAGGAAAGAGGTAATTTTGAAATATTAGTTGAGTCAACGTGTGCCGTGGAGTGAGGCTGCGACTAACATGGGGGGGTGTCACCCAGAACCTTTCCTTCTTGTCCCTGGGTCACAGCACTGATCTCACGGCCCCGGGCTTCGTCACTCTGGGAGTGAACGCTTTGTCGCAGTCACCTGCCATCTCCTACGCGGTCTCTCAGTACTTGTGCACATACAAGACAGTCACATGTCCTATAAAGGTCATCTTAGTCTTCTTAAGCTCTCCTCCACAGGGACCAGGTGAGCCCATCGCCTGTCCCCCACATGCCTTGCAACGTGACACATCTTGAAAGTCAGACTGTCAGTGGCTTTGAGTGCGGTTGACTTAGGAGTTCTGAGGTCGTGAGTCTGGCGTCCAGCGGATGGGGGCAGGAGCATCACCATAAAAATGCTGGTTTCTAAGATATCATGGGGAATGTGATGGCTACTTTTTTTCTTTCGAGTTCTGCTTTTCTGAGTTTTTCAAAAAAATTTTAGATGGCTTCTTTGCAAAAAAATATATTTTATTGATTATGCTATTACATTGTTGTCCCATTGTTTCTCTCCTATTTATTCCCCTCCTCCCTGCACCCCCCTCCTACCAGCATCCCCCCTAACCCTTAGTGAATGTCCATGGGTCGTACATACAAACTATTTGGCTTCTCCATTTCCAAGTCCATTCTTAACCTCCCCCTGTCTACTTTGTACCTACCATTTATGCTTCTTATTCCCTGTACCTTTCCCCCCACCCTTTCCTTCCCCTCCCCTATAACTCTTCTTTTCTGAGTTTAATGAATATTAGAACCTCCGTATTCTTCCTGGCAGAGGGAGAGGTGGAAAGTGTGATGACCTCAGCGCCTTGCCCGTGCTCAGTTTTGCAACTTCTCCCCTAAACTGGCCCGTCTGTTGCCTCCTTCACTGTTGTCTTCCCTGGAGCCTTCACTCCTCCTGGACAGGACATGAAATGCTGGGCCCCTCGGGCAAGTTACTGCAGATAGCACAAGAATGCCATCACAGCACAGCACTGTCAGTCCCTAAAATGCCAGCCGACCAGGCGTATATTATTATGCCGTCTTAGCGTGAATCCCCATGTCTATTTCCGGCATAAGCCTCACCTAGGGACTGTCACTCTAGATTGGATGTCTTGTTTTGTAATTAGGAGATAGTCTTGCTACATTTTGGTCACCGTGACCGTCTCCTTGATGTCTGTTGGTAAGTGTTGGAATTTCTCTTACTGCAGAAAGCTGCAGAGTCCCCTTATGAGAGAACGAAAATGCAGGTCACCTGTTTTTTCTTTCGTTTTCGCACATAGAACAACACCCACAGTGACAGCAGAGAAACATAGTTTCAAAACTTTCACATTGCTTGTAAATTATTTCAAATATTGTCTCAGGACAAAACTATTATTCTTTCTATACTTTAGAAAAGTTGATATTATCCATTTGTTGGTCCACATTACACATCGTGTATGGATTTTAAAGAGTTGATTATTGCGAGTGAGTGATAATTAGTTAATGGTGTTTGGAATTTGTTAATATAAATTCTGCTTTTAAGAAGCTGGAAGAAATATTTCATTATAATCAATTAAGCACATATAAACACATGGAAAAGTTTGAAAAAAGACCTTTTATATTTTAATGAATCTTAGAGAAAATCATATCAATACTTACAAATTTTTACCAGATTCAGGCTGGATTAAACAAAGAAGATAAAAATTCATGTAGCTAAGCAAACTTAAAAAAACTATTCAGCAGACTAGCCAAGACATACCAAAGATGATGGCTTTTGGGGACCACCATCTTCACCCAGGGCTTCCAAAATATGAGTAACCTCAAAAAGTGACCTCATTTTGTCCAAATTTCCAAATGGGGAAAAGTCCTCAGCTGATTTACCACTCTTTGATCGCCGCAGCTCCTGGAAGTGAACCAGCAGTGGGACCGGCAGTTCCGAAGCATGAAGGAGCAGTACGAGAGAAAGGTGAGGACACCTGTCTCACCCAGCCGGCTTGGCGCCAATCAAAGTGGGGGGGCCGGAGCTGGGAAGGCTCATTCACAGTGGGGGCTCGAGGAGAGTCAGTGCACGGCAATGGTGCGAAAGGGCCCCGCTACAGCTGGTGCTGCAGTGCTCACGCACGTGCACCTGAGCCCACATGGCGCCTGGCCTTGGCTGTGTGACCAGCAGCCACAGACACACGAGGTCCACGTGAGGGGAGAGACGGTTTCCAGTCCATCCCGCTTTGAGTGAAGCTCACTCTCTCACCCCTGAACTAGGCTAGGCGGCAACAGCGACCCTCCCCAGAGAGCAACACCCACAGTGACAGCAGAGAAAGTGTGACAGGAAGTGGGGGGTCCCCTCTTCTCTCTAAAGAATGGTCTCTCTCAAGCCGCCTTGGCTCTGGTGAGGAAGCCGACTTGGGGAGAAAACACCTTTGAATAAGTCAAAGTCAGTTTAGAATTCATGGTCATTCCACACTCACGAAAAGAGAAAGTGAATTCCCCCAACTGATTCACAGTTAAGAAATCTGACCACAAGTGAGTAATGCAGAGTATTGCTCTCATTTCCCTGTCCTTGGTGCCCAGAAGCATGAGGTTTAGAAACTGCAGGAGGCCAGTCCCCCTCCCCCCGACTCCAGGCTGGGTCAGGCTGCCTCATCTCACAGAGTTTGGCCACCCAGGGCTAAAGGACAGGGTCCCCGGGAAAATGTTTCAGTGTGGTTCTGACCACCCGCAGGCGTGTGGAGCCCTGGGGTGAAGAGTGGACGGCACCCACCGGCCCTAAAGCTCTCTCACTGGACTGTCCTCACTCTGAGGACCACTGTGGCCCTTAGTTGCAGGTCAAGCTGAGGGTTAGGCGAGCCAAAGGCCCACCTGGGCTTATCTCAGGTGTGGACACACCCCCCACCGGCGCTCCTAGCTGCCGCCACACCCCAAGAGCTGAGAGGACGGTGCCAGGCCCAGAAGTGTCCCTGTCTGAGCTCCAGAGCCTTGTTCCTTGGGAGGTGGTGTGGGTAGGAGAATGAAGGGAGGGGCCAGAGGCTGTGTGGTATTTGTTGCCTGCCCCCCACCCTAGAGGGCACTCCTTTGCTAGGGCAGTGGGCGGTGGGCCCTGTCCAGGGGGCTGCAGCTGTCTGTGCTAACCACCTCAGGTCGCAGAGCTGAAAATGAAACTGGAGGCCACGGAAAGACCCCTCAGCACCCTGGAGAAGGAATGGCCACCGGGCCAGAGGGACCTGGCCCAGAAGGTGCAGCAGAGAGCACAGGTGGGTGTGGCTGGGGGCCCAGTGGGAGGAGCCAGGGACAGGGCTGGGGCAGCTGATGCCCACACTTCCTCCTCCATGGGACTGCAGGCAGGTTTTGATTTGCCAGCTGGACCCAGAGCCATGGATTTGGTGATCTCTTTCTAGCGCATTCCAGCCTGGAAGAAAATCCAGCCCTTCCTTCCTTCCTTCCTTCCTTCCTTCCTTCCTTCCTTCCTCCCTCCCTCCCTCCCTCCTTCCCTTCCCTTCCCTTCCCTTCCCTTCTCTCTCCTCCTCCTTCTCCTTCCATCTTCTGTAACTCACATTTAACAACAGTGTGACAATGCACTGTGCTGGTATAGCTGTCGCTCACCTTACAGCATGCTTTACGAATAGGTACTATGTTTGTAATCTGAAAAATACAACATTTTTAAAAGTACCTCACCCTCCTTATCTCACGTAACATTCTCAGCCCACCTGTGAAGAGCATATTATTTCTGCCATTTTCAAGGCGAGAAAGCTGCAATGCAAAGACGTTAGGTGACAGGAGGCTGCTGATACTTAGCACGTGGAAAACGCGGTGTGAACCCATCCTCTGGGTGCCGAGGCTCGCTCATCCTGGCTGAGGACCTAATGGGGCTGTCGAGGTGGCTGTCCTTGGACCTCAGGGATGTTGTGGGAAAACACGGGAGGAAAACCGTAAGCCCAACATGACCTCTCTTTTTGTAGGCATGTTAAGAAACACAGGAAGTGCACGTGTGCTCAGGCAGAGTCTGCACGGGTGCGTCCAGGCATTGGTCCTCTCCCAGGGCTTACACGATCCCATGGCCGGCTCTCAGGTTGGCCAGGTGATGCCAGCCTGAGTTTCCCTCCTTGCTGAGGACACCTTGTCACAGGGAGTCCAAGAGGAGCAAGGTGCAGCTCTCTTGGCCGCAACACCTGTCTAGGAGCCAGGCCGTTTTCCCCCGTGCACTTGGGGCCACATTCCAGTGGAAACCACTTTGTCTGAGATGATGCTAAGTCAGAAAACGAATGCTTTAACACATTTATGAGCTATTTTTTATCCCGATTGACCTAAATTCTGGCATATGGGTCGTACTAGGTTAAAATCTCAGTCTCATTAAGACTCCAGTTACTCTACACAAAGTTTACTCTCCAGAAGATAAAACCGGGAGAGGCAGATGTTGCCTGGTTCCAGAGCCTATCGGTGTCTAGGCGACCAAGGCTGCCTTGTGTATTTCTGGCCCTGGACCCCTCGCAGGGGACCTGAAACCTGGAGGCATGGTGGTGGCGATGGGGAGGTTGACCTCTCCCTCTGAGAAGGGATAGCCACACCAGCACGGCACTCAGAACAATAGGGTCTTCTGTCTGGTCCAGAAGGGTGCAGGGCTGGGCTCAGAGAGAGCGTTTTTCATGGCCACGGCCCCTTTTCCTTTGTAGGGTTTTTGATTACTTAGACTGGGTCCCTTGCTCATCACCTTGCATGGGGACACGGGACTGCGTTATTCTGCGGATCCTCTTGAAAGTGAGGTTGGGGGTGCGCATATCTTTTTCTGAGGTCACACGACTTCATATCATTGAAGAGGAAAGAAAGAGAGTTGCCCCGTGCTACCTCGGCCTCCCCCAGAGATGCGGAGTTCTGTGAAAACCCTGGGGGCCCTTTCTGCTGCCCTCCAGCAGCGTGCCCCTGGCAGTGCACCCTCTGACCTGGGCGGGTGTTGTTTTCCTGCTCTTTACTTCAGAAGGAAAAAGAGAGCCCCGACGAAGAATTACATGAGTTGAAGAGAGAAAATAAGCTTTTAAGGGAAAGGAACGCTGCCGTGAACAGGAAGAAGGAGCATTACCAATGTGAAATCAAACGCCTTAACCAGGTACGGGCGGGCCGCATGGGGGAGGCCCGAAGGGAGGCCCCGAATAGACTGCACACCCCTGGCTGAGGGTGCGGGCAGCTGTGTGGCTGCGGGGCCCGGCCGGCTGGTGTGGGAGTGGCTCCACGGTTCTGCACGTCTCTCTGGCCTGTGTGGTTCCGCCAGACTTGCCTAAGGAGCCTTGTGGGAATTCACGTCCCTGCAAAAACTCATCATGAAAAAGAAAGTGGGAGAGATCATAGGAGAGAGTAAGATGTTTTTTTTTGTTTTTTTGTTTTTTTAGTTTGAAGAGTCCCATAAAGCAAGCAGGTGTTTGTGAAAAATAGCGTATTTCTTGGTCGACCACAGGAGTTTCCTGAGGAAACAGGCTGCTGTTTAAAACCCTCACCCGGGGCAGGGGGTGTGATGCCGACCAGTCGGGACGTGTGTGCGGTGTGGGGCAATAGCTTGATTTTATGCGGGGTAGGATCAAGGCCAGCGCGAGATCCTTTGCTGTTGACTTTTCCGAGGGCCATTCTGCATGCTGGCCACGGGAAGCTTATACAACAGTACGTGGTTAGGTTGAAACACGCATCTCCCGAACTAGAGCCTTCTTGACCCAAACACTCGAAATTGTCTTCCAGATGAGAGTAGGCACTGGGCCTTGAAATCGCCCGTGATGCAGACTGTGTGCTCTGTCATCATTAACGGGTGTCCAAAGGTCCCCCCAGTGCTGGGCATGAGCCTGTGTTGCGAGATTGGGAGGGTGGATGCTTGCAATTTGCAAGGCTGACTCCTGCACTAGACAGAACAGGCACAGTGTCCAGGGCCCACGGTGCTTTCAGGGGGCCAGGAATATGTTAGTTTTTCTTAAAATAGGAAGGAAAAAAGTGAGCCTTCAGGTTGAAAAAAGGTTTCCATCTTAATATTTATATACTCATCGTCTAAGGGGGTGGTCATACACTGTAATTTTAACATGCATTTCTGTAGAGGAACAGGCTCCCAAAGGCACTGTGATAAGAGGCAGGGTGATAAGTGGCGCTGAGTTTTTCTGCGTTGCTCAGTGCTGAGTCCTGGCTGCTTAGAGCACGGCTCTGCTCCTGGGGTGCTCTTAAATGCTCGCTGGGTGCAAGGATGAATTTCATTAGCTGGTACACGAGCTGCTCAATAGCTCATTCTGGACCTGTGAAAGCAAGAGGTTCATGTGTGAATGGGCGTAACTCTGACTTCCGAGCAGTGAGGAGAAGGAAAAGAGGGCTTTGAGCCAGAAAATGCATCACCCTGCATGTCTCCACCTTAAACTGTCACTTAAAAACCACAGACGTACAGCGATGACGTATGAAACAGGTGTGTCCTCAGCCAGCACAGGTAGTAGCGTCACACGGGATGTAAGGAGCTAGTGTTCTAATTCACACGGCAGCCTCTCTTCTTTTTTAATAAACAGAAGTTACTCCAAGTGCTGACGTGGGGGCTGGTTGTGTGTGCCATCTGTCACGGAGTGGAACTCGGGGCCACTCGACTGGCACAGACCGGCTGCTGGGGGTGGGGGGACCCATGGGCTCGGCAGACACTTGTGGCAGGTCAGTTTGGCGATTACCATGTGGCGTTCACACAATGGTGTGTATGCAATTCAATTCACTGGCTTTGAAGGAAGCGCCCAAGGGCTTTGTTTTCAGCCAGGTTCTTGAAGAAAAGCCAGATGTTCAACCAAAGCAAGAGGAGTTACCTGAGGGAGGTTGGCTGGGGCGGCTGGGGGCAAACTCCGTGCAGCCCTCACACCCGGAGATGTGCGGGTCTGCTCAGCATCTCCGTGCCGTCAGGCAGTGACTGGTCTATGCTCCTGGAACAGACTGCAGTGTTTGCTCAGGGAAGGTGGAAACCCCCACTCTGCGAGACTCACCTTTCATTTGTGACTCATCTGCAGGATTTTTAGAAGGCTGACTAACGTGAAAGGTAGACCAGGAAATTCAAATATAACGTGACTCACAGAGATAGCTTGCTCCAGGTGCAGGGCAGGGGCCAGCATGTTGGGTTGTGTCTGCTCCTGTGGCTCACCTGCCCTAGATTCTCTGCTACTTCCTGGCACGTTTTTTAAAAACTTGCGACTATCATGATAGTTCCTAGAACTATGTAGCTTACCAACACACTTTAACAAAAACATACATTAGTAGACAGGTTTTGTTGTTTCTTTAAATTCTTCTTGGAGGAATCAGAAAAGTCCGATTTCTCTTACGACTCCCTGAGAAATGGTGCGGATGCCAGTCTGGGCAGCATCCGCAGACCAAGGCATTCTGTCACATGTGCTGAGTCCATCTGCGCTTACTCAAGGTCAAGCACCGGCCTTTCTGCTCTTGCCTTCCTGACCTCACTGCACAGGGTGCAGGGCAGGGAGTTACTCCCAGTGCCATCAAAACGACACCGCTGTGGCCACTGGAGCAGTCCAGAGGACACTAGTCCTCACGGCTCTGAAAGTGAACCTCTTGGTTTGTGTAGAGGACCCCGGTCACAAGCGAGTCGTCACACAGTGTGGGAGTCCCGAGACCGCCCCAGGATGAGGTGCATCCCGTCCCAGGGTGTGGCGTCTGTTCCCCTAAACTCACCAGGAACCAAAGGGCCCCCGGTAGAGGCGGTGTCATTTACAGGACCTGACAGCGTGCTAATGAGTAAGCATGGCGATCTCGTTGGCAAATCCCAACGTCTCTGGTTTCCTTTACCTCCTCACCCAGGGTGCAAATGCCAAGTTGTACTGGATGCCAAGAAAGCTGAGCAATTTGTCCTCCCTGCATGAGTTCATGGGTGTCTTTGTGAGCAGTAATGGGACTGGCCAGCCAGGGCGTGCTATGCTGAGGGGGCCGGGCAGAGGGGCAGTGCCAGTAGGGTCACGGGCGGTGAATCCACCTGGGCTCACATTCCCAGGCAGTCCCCTCTCTGCTGCTGGGGGTATGTTTATATGGCAGAATAACTCAAAATGTCCCCTGGGACCTGTAGTATCTGCTTCTGCAGAAAGTGGGGTCTCCAACCCCAATCTTCTGACTCGGCTCTCTGGAGACAGAGCCCAGGGCCGGGGGCGTGCCTGCCTCCTCTGTAGGGAACTCTGAGGCTCCCTAAACTCGGATCATTACTGGTAGAGGGCCCACTCATATTTGACTGAAGTGGAGAATCCAGGGGAAGACAGAACGGGGAGAAGCGGTAGAGGTGTGTCACCATTCCGTAGCTGGAGAGGTGGAGGGCTCCACTGGCCACGCCCTTGGGAGCAACAGCGCGAGTCGAACTGCGTGAGCATCATCAGAGAAAAGACGGGCTCTGAAAAAAATACACACGTGAGAAAATCAGAAAGAAGGAAGCCGTTCAGTCACCAAAGCAGCATGAAAAAGATTCTACCTTGTGGGTGCACTTGGGGCCAATGCGGCCGTTACAGAGACGTCCCTGTTGTGTAGCCCTGAGGTCACCAACACGCTTATGTCCTCGCACAGGCTCTTCAGGACGCCTTGAAAATCGAGAGTGCGTCCTTCCCTGACGACTGTTTGGGGGAGTCTGAGAAGGGGTGCAGCCTCGAGGAGATGAGAACGGAAATGGAGGTTCTCAAACAGCAGGTGAGCTGCCGGAGGGCGTGGTCACGCGGAGGGCAGGGGGCCGTGGGGCGTCTCGGGGGCGTTTGCCTTTCAAAATGTGTCCAGGCCCTTCCGTCATTGTTTACGGAGTGTTGGCATAACTGTGTCGGAGAGTGAACCTTAGCTCCCTACCAGAGAAAATAAAAATGCAGAAAACATAAATGTCAGCTTGGCGGGGTGTAGTTTCCTCGCAACTCTGGAAGAAAGCCTTGAAAATGAAGTATGCGTATCTGCACCTACATCTATATGAAATGTTTCATTTCTGCTTCTGTCTCCTCCATCTCGTTGTGTTGTTACTGACTTGAAGCTGGTGAACCTCTAGTTCAAGTGTGTTGCGCTGTTGGTGGTGGCGCCGCCACGTGCACTCGTGGTAATAGACAGAATTCTAACCACCACGTTCCGACGTAAGTGGTGACTTAACCCCTGACGTTGGAGTCCCTTTGCTCCTTTATTCTCGCAGGTCCCCACCCTCGTTGTCAGGCCGGTAGTCAACGCTATGCCAGCTAAAACCAAGAGTAGCTAAATCTGTCTTTTCTTTGATTTACTTACTTGTCCGGAATATTTGGAGTATCTCAGGACAGGTGTTCCACTGAAACATTGCTGTGTTTCTTTTTTTTATAATTTCCCTCCAAAGTTCCCAGGGCAACCCCTGTGAAAACCTTTGCACAGTCATGCTCTGCTTCTCCACGCACAGGAACCTTTCAGTTCTATTTTGTGTTCAACACAGAGTTTTTGTTTGGAAACAGCAGGTCACTTGACAGCTGGAGGCAGCAAGCTGGCTTTGAGAACCCCCAGCAGTGTTTGTACATCTGAGCCTTGTGCTGGGCGTGGGTCACTGGAGCTAAAACTGAGTCCCTTTATGCTGGAAGAGGCCAGCACAAATAATGGCATATGCCGCAAAATACCAGATGAGGATAATCTCTGTCAAAATATCCATGCTATTACTTTACTTCTGAATTCAAGCATCATGCTCATGAAGGACAGAGTTGAGAGCTGCCATTCCAAATGAAGTGAAAGACAGAATCATAGTCCTGTGTGTTAGGATGGGGTCCCACCACGAAGCAATAGCCACAGAAAGAGGACAGAAACCCCACCCACTGGACCAGCCCAGACAACACCTCTTCTGAAGCCAGGCAGAGGGCATGTGAGAGGAGGAGGCCACCAGTAGCTGAGGGTTGATGTCTCCTAGGTGCACATATACGAAGAGGACTTCAACAGGGAGCGGTCGGACCGGGAGAGACTCGGTCAGGAGAAGGAGGAGCTGCGGCAGAGTAACCGAACCTGTCAGTCCCGGCTGCACAGGCTGCAGTCTAAGGTACGGGTCCAAACAAAATAATCTTTGCCAGCACGTGCGTGTTGTCTCACTTGAGAGAAAATTCAGTTTCTCTCACTTGAGAGAATTTTCGGTTTCTCTCACTTGAGAGAAAATTCAAGGCTCTTTGGCTACTGTTAGTGGACACTGGATGTCTCTGAGAGGTTAGCACCTGGGATGATGAAGTTGCTTTTAAACAATCGTGTAAAGAACTGAAAACACCTGGAGACTTCTTGTTAACTCAAGTGCCGTTAGGAGCTACCCAAGCAAGTGGGCTCCAAAGTCTTTTATAAAGTCTAATTCCTTTGATATTTTCTCACAATATTTGTTTTATAGAATGGGAGTGGACCTGCCCAACACTCCAATAGAAGTCCGAAACTCCCAGGGAAGTTTTGCTAAATTCTTGTCATTTTCTTTGAAGGGCTATGTTGGAATGTCCCTGCCTTCCAAAAACATACCTATTTCAAAATGCCATTTATTTATCTAGTGAAACCAGATTAGAGTTAACTAGAGCACCCTCAAAGAAGCCAGATAATGTTAGCTAGCTCCTTGGGGTAGAATCTATTAAATGTACACATACCAAAATTAAGTCTGATAGAATGTATTAAAAGTAGTCTCAGGAAGTTACCATGATGGGTAGATGTGGATATTAATGAGGAAAGTAGCTAATACAATCTTGGCTTAAGACAAGGAAATAAACTACAAAATATTTGATTTGCAAAATCAGGCAGTGCCTTCCAACAGATAGGAAACCGTGCCGGGACACGCCGTGGCATCTGCGGAGTGTGCCATCTCGGGAGACTTTGAGTGCATGGCTGACCTGTTCCAGTTATGTTCGATGAGTTAATAGGAGCTATTTCTATATATCTTCATATCTATATCCATATTTTCATCTGTATCTATATCTAGTCCTATATGTATATCCAAATATATCTAAATATAGCAGCCTAAAACTGAGACTTAGCCCCAAACAAATTGGAATGTCAATTTAAAACTACCCACCTCCCAAAATTCCTTTGGGAATTTCAGGAGAGGGCCAGGGCATGTCTGGGAAACCCAAAACACGACTGTTTTCCCTGGCATTCCTGTCATCAGTGGCTCCCCCGTCCCCCAGCCCCTGAGCAGATCCCAGAGAGGGAGAGCGGGGCAAGAGTAGCTGCAGAGCTGACCATCTGGACTCTTTCTGATAAACCAATGCCTTTGTTTTGTCCGTAGTTAAAAGCTTGTCAGATGGAGAAAGAAAAACTAGAAAGGCAATTAAAACAGGTACGTGGCCCTCCCCCAAAGTCACCAGCCTCTGGCAGGGGTGTCCCTTGCACACACGTTCCCAAGGGCAGCAGTTCTTGAAGTCCCGACTAAAAGCATGTGCAAGCTGCACTACAGGCAGCCTGGTGCTGTTACGCTGCCTGTGGCACTCCGTGGCAGTGGGCAGATGTGCTCGGGGCTGTCAGCCCCAACATTTCGGATAAACACACCCTCCGCAGGGCACATGGCCAGATGCACAGGTTTGGCGTGTGTTCACACGAGGGGAGATTTCCTGCTAGACCCACTACCACCTGGGAAATACGCTGCCTTGGGGTTCCTTGCAGTTATTTACACCAGTTGCAGTGGAAAACTACAGCAGATATGGTGGTCTCTTTGGAGAGAATGGCGTGCCTTCCTGGGCACCGACACCTTCTGTCCCATGGGTTCTCTTGCGACCCTAGTGATGGCCGCCTACAATCTCTTTGGACGTTTGTGAGACTGTAAGGTGCAACGTCAGGGTGCCGATTCTAGTTCAATGTCTGCTTTTTCCCAAGTGAGGACCCTCTGTGGGGATGGTCAGAAATGCCAAGTTAGCTCTACGGAAGTTTTTAGTCTTTCTCATTTCTTCAAAATCAGAAAATTTAGTTTCACCAGAAGTAAATCTGGTCCGTGAGCTCATCTGTGTCAGCGCAGGGTCTGCAGTGACATGCCTACTGCTTTGAGTTAGGATTTTTCCAGAGTGGGCTAAACCTTAAGGCTGAAACCGAGCCATGTGGCTGTGTAAGGCGACTGTAGGCACGTGTCCGCAGGTCACCCACTCCCGGTGAAAGAGAGCCTTCTTCTCCTCAGGTGTATTTGCCCACCTGTTGCTGCGGCTTCGGCGTCCACCTGTGGGACCCCAGCGCACCTGCTGGGCCGGGGGCTGCGCAGGATCTAGAGAGGCACCCGGTAAGTAAGAACTTGCGTGTCAGCCGAGTGTTCTATTTCGGTAAAATCGTGTCTGTCTCTGGGATTGAGGCACAGACAGAGTCTCTACAGTATCTCGGCCCCACTCTGCAGAGCGGCAGGGTCCACGCTTCCTGTCATTTGCACGGCGATGCTGGGTTCACAGGACACGCCACTGTCACCGCTAACAGCAAGGTACCAAACTGAGCTGTAATTCCTTGAGCACACATAAAACATTTTATATGGGTCATTTTTGACAACATACCTGACTCTGCCCAGAGGACATTGGTTACATGTAAAGAAAAGCAAAGGGAATAAAGCAAACACCGTCTGGGAGATGCCTTGTTTTTCCTGTGCAAACTTGCACTGAACTGCTGTGGCTATCGCTACATCTGGGGAAATAGTGTTTGACACTTTCCAGCTGAAAGGGTGTTCTTAAAGGATCCAAGAAAAAGTGACCCACTTCAGTTGCCCTCCACGTCTGTGTCTACCCAGGCCAGATGGCATGGGCCGTAGGGCAATTATTTGTGAGTGGAATTGGCTTGGACAGTCAGCCTGAGAGAGTCAGCCCCAAGCTGCCTTCCTCCCTCCTGAGTGGTGGTATCCTCCCCCGCCCCCCATGACCCTCTCCATTCCACCTACAGAGACAGAATCTCCACACAGGAAGAGAAAACAATGCATTTTCCTGTGTCTTAGCATTTGGTCAGACCACTCCCCTCCCCCTTTGTGCTTATTATCTGTGCTTCTGATTATGCATAGAACCTGAGATTTTTCACTGGATTTTCCTAGCAAAGCACCTGCATAGGGCTGAACCCTCCTGGCCCCCCCTTTTGTACTTGAATGTGACTCAGTCCCTTTTACCAAGGAAGGACAAGAGACTGTGGGTGGCACAGGGAGGTCAGGACTTAATGAGCATCTTCCGTGACCCTGGACTTGATGCAGCACTCGCTGAGAATCTGGTCTTGTTGTTGCAGGGCTGCCCCCCGCCCCCCGCCCCCTGGGTCACTCGCAGTCCTCACGGAAATATTTCTGAGAGTCTTCAAATGTAGCTGTGATTCCTTAAACATTTTTTTACAGAACATAGAAGTGAATTAATATTGTGGGAAATACACAGAGACAGAAATTTACTTAGAAGTTACTCCCTAGGGGTTGGGGAATTGGAAAAACATTCTTGGGAGAGTTTAGCTGTAAAACCAATGAGTCCTTCAAGTTTATGTAGAAGTAAAAATGACAGTTTTCTTCAAATCTTCATTTATGTAAAGAAGGCTGAAATTCACTAACCCTAAGAGCTCATCAAGCTTTCCCTGTCAATTACAAAAGCTAAGGCCATCGGATACTGTAAAATTGTTGCCAATGGGAGGCCTGTATTTGAAAAAAGATTCCAAGCCATGTATAATGGCTGACATTTTCAAGCAGTGTTTAAAGAAACAAAATCTCAGTATAACAGTCAGCGTTAGCGAAACTCCCAGCATTAATTTTAAAAGAATCTGTCATGCTCGTTTCTAAGCCTGCAGTAAAGTGCATGCAACAGTGTTTGTAAAGTGACAGTGTATTCACCTTCCTGTGGCAGCTCTCCTGGAACAGAAAACGAAGTCACTTACCCCCGGTGTTATCTGAGACATCTATAAATAGACGAGGAGATGAAAACCAGAGGTGATCTCATTTCCTCTGTGAGCTGGCGGTGCACGGAGGAGCCAGAGCCGCGGTGTCTGGCGGGGAGCACGGGGTCCGGCTGCACTAACTGCCGACTTCCGGTGTCCTGCCAGCCCGGCAAGTGCTCCCTGCTGGCTTGTGTCAGAGAACATCTCCCCAGTCCTGACTCAGCAAGAGAAGGAACGGTCTGCACGCTCTGCCTTGCAGAGAAGTGGGGGGCGGGGCGGGCACGTGGAGCAGAAAGGAGCAACCTCCTGGGCAGGGGAGGCCGAGGCTGCTCTCTTCCAGGGGCTCAGTGCGAAGACACTGGCCTCGGTGCTGTCTCTCGGAAGTCAGGCCTGTCGCTCCTGATTTGTTTCATGCCATTCATCTCACGTGGTCCCCGATGTTCAGCGTCTGGCTGTTCTCAGCTGGTGTGAACCTTGGAGCAAACCCCAAGGGAAAAGCGCAGGCTGTCCCCTCATCTCCTGGCCGCGCTAGCTAGTCTAACCCACCTGAGTGCGTCAGAGACTGGTCCTGCAGAGACAGGTACAAAGGGACAGACTGTCCTGCTCCTGCCATGTCCCCACTGCACGGCTCAGATTTCTGCCTCGATCCACCAGCAAACAGTAAACTCGTCGTCATTGTTTTTCCTGGTCTTCCCGTTGCCTCCAGTGTGAGGGTTTCCTTTCCCTTCCCTTCCCTTCCCTTCCCTTCCCTTCCCTTCCCTTCCCTCCCCTTCCCTTTCTCTCTCTCTCTCTCTCTCTCTCTCTCTCTCTCTCTCTCTCTCTAAGAGTATTTGTTG
>PVIA01008654.1:0-69426 GCA_004024845.1 Tonatia bakeri
AGGAAATGGCCTCGCGGCAGTTCTCCAGTGTGAGGATTACAGGGAGGGCTTGGCTCTCTTGCAGCTTCCCGGGCCTTCCCGGGACCCCGGGACCCACGAGTGTATTCATTTATAAATAACTCCAAGCAACTCAGACACAGGTGCAGGACCACAATTTGAAAAATACTGTCTCAGCACTTACCGCTTTTCCTCTCGGGTACTCCAAAACCGTGTTGGGGGTTACAGGGCCAGGTTTCTTCACCGCTGGGGCTTTGCGCACTCTCTGTGACGGCAATGTAAGTCTGCAGTCGGAAGTACGTTGCCTCTCTTTCGTGTCCCTTGCCGTACAATGCTTAATTCGACAATCTATGCCAGCAGCAATTTGACACTTAAAAATTACTGAGGGTCCCAAAGGCCTCTTGTTTATGTGGGTTACACTTGTGATATTTATCATATTAGGAATTAAAGGTGAGAAATTTTAAAAATATTTCAAGTCATGTTAAATAATAAGAAACCCATTCATGTTAACATAAATTACAGCATGTATTTTTAAAATACAAAATTTTCTATACAAAAAAGTAGTGAGAAGAGTGACACTTTATTTTTTTTAAGAGTTTATTTATTTACTTTTAGAGAGGGGGGAAGGGAAGGAGAGAGAGAGAGAGAAACATCAATGTGTGGTTGCCTCTCATGCACCCCCTGCTGGGGATCTGGCCTGCCAGCTAGGCATGTGCCCTGACTGGGGATTGAACCGGTGACCCTTTGGTTCTCAGGCCCACGCTCAATCCACTGAGCTACACCAGCCAGGGCTTTTTTTAAATTTTGAAATTGTTTAACATTTTTTGCAATTTTCCTAATGTATTGCTTAATAGAAAACAGCTGGGTTTTTATATGTGCTTCTGTATTGAACCTATTATGATATCACGTATCATGTAGGTTCTGGAAAACTTCATTATACACTCGTGAGAGAGTAAAAATGTACAAAGCAAATAATATCTTAGGATTATTTTTTAAATAGTTCTGACTTCACAAAGCTTCAGACTGTGTCAGGGACCCTCAGGGGTTCCCAGACCACACTTTGAGAACCACTGCTCCAGGTAGAAGGCCTCAGAGTATCCTTATCTGACTGGACGGGTTTTCCAGAAGTCATGGGGCAGTGTGCACCTTTCATTTCAAGCAGTATGCAGTAAAAATTTGCTTAATGGAACTCTCCTGAATAATAAGGTCATAGAGTTTGGACTTTCATTTCTTTCAGGTCGCGGTGCATCTTTACCGGTACATTTCGTCTGTTCCCTGCATTCATCGATTCAGTCCATAAGCATGCCCACGCTCCCAGTGCATCCCCAGCGAAGGGCTGGGCTGCAAGACATGAATAGGGAGGACAGCCCCGGTGCCAGCCTCAGGGCACTCGGGAGAGGTGAAAAAATAGATAGACTTTTCTGTGACGAGCATGGAGCCAGGAATACACAAAAGGTACCAGGGAGAAATTGAGGAATAAATGCCCGTTTATACCCGAAGGTCAGGGAAGACTCCACATTCGAGGCTGGGAGCGTTTAAAGGTGACAGAACTCACCACTAAGTAGCAGCTGTAGGAGGCAGTCCTGGCTGGAGCTGAGGCGGGAAGAAGGGCCCGCGCAGGAAGCTCTGTCGTTCCCTTGGGGAACTGCGTGTGGACCCATCGAGTGGGGACCCAGGAGCAGTCATTGTGAAGGCTTTGTTCGCAGTCCTGAGGAGTGGGAACCTCACTGAACTGGAGAGCCACTGAGGCATTTTTCGAGAAGCGTACCCAGGACTGCACTGTGGACGTGATGCTTCGGAGCTGGGTGGAATGAGTCGGACAGGAAGGGAGGAAGCCATGTGGGTTTATGGTGATCTAGGAAGTGCACACCAGAGGTTAAGTACGGCAGCATCAGAGGAGACGGAGAGGACAGGCACACTCGTTAAAGGCTTAGGGAACAGTGTTGAATGTGACCCTAGAGGCGTGGGGAGAGGAAACCAGAGCGACTCTGGCCCTCACTGAGGCAGCCTGGTGAACGCTCCCACCATCACTCGAGAGGCAGAGTACAGAAATAACTGGAGGACAGCACGATGCATTCTCTTTTGGGTACATTGAATTTGGTGTGGCTCGGAATATCAGGATAGAGGGCTCAGCAAGCCATTAGGTAATAGTAACCGAAATCCATAAAAGGGGATGAACTTACCCATGAGAGACATAGACTAAGGGGAGGATAAAAACAGAAACCCTGCAGGAGTGAGAAGAGAGGCGGGGGAGAAGCCGGAGGGTTGCCACAAGAAGCCGAGGGGGGATGGAGTCCGGAGAAGTGGTTATCGGTGTCCACGATGCAAAGGAATCGAGTAACGCCAGGACCGAGGTCTACTCAGCAGAGCGATTAACTGGCTGTGGACGACCTTTTCTTGAGTAGTTTCAGGAGGAAAGGAAGGCAGATGCCGTGTGCAGGAGGTGGAAGAGTGTCTGCAAGATGCGGAGCTGGAGACACAAGCGTGTATCACTCTCCTGGAAGTTTGGATATACCATGGGGGAATGTGTGTTTAGAAAGAGCTAGATCTTTTTTAAAAATGGCATCCTTTTTAGAGAAGTGTAAACAACATCACTTTAAGCCACATAATTTGAAGTATACAATTTGGTGAGTTTGGGCCGATGTGTATATACCTGTGAAACCATCACCATAATCAAGATAAACAGATCCATCACCCCCCAAAAGACAGTAGGAGAGTGTACCCAGGGTGGGGTAAAAGCGAGGTCACAGTTGTTCGTATGGAGAGCAGTACAGAATAAACTGTGTTCCGTGTACTCACGGCTGTCAGCCTGCTTTTGCCGCCCCACGTGCTCCTGGGCGGAGGGGCGGAGCCCGCGGGGAGAGAAACAGACTCTGGAGGAGAGGTGACAGCGGTGTCAGAGGGGCAGGCGCAGCCCTGGTTCTTACCTCGGCGGGTCCTCGAAAGCCTTCTTTTCCTCTTCTGTGGGATAGCCTGTGTCACTGCTCAAGTTGTGATTTTGTTGTTTAATAAGTGATGTCAAAACAAATGATGAGTTTCGGCATAATGTGGTATTATTTACAGAAAAGTTGTGCAGCCATAGAAGTTAAGACAGACGCTATTACCCGAAAGTGCTGTGACCTCCTCCCACTCCCAAGGCCAGCCTGTGTCCCGCCTGCCAGTGTTTCAAAGGCTCTGAACTGTGTGTCTTCTCTTGCAGCCCAGTTGAAGGACATTGCCTACGGCACCAAACAGTACAAATTTAAGCCAGAAATCCTGCCAGACGACTCCGTCGACGAATTTGATGAAACCATTCACTTGGAACGAGGCGAAAACCTCCTCGAAATCCACATCAACAAAGTCACCTTTTCTTCTGAAGTTTTACAGGCATCTGGCGACAAAGAGCCTGTCACTTTCTGTACCTACGCCTTCTATGACTTTGAACTGCAGACGACCCCCGTCGTGCGGGGCCTTCACCCGGAGTACAACCTGACCTCTCGATACCTGGTGCACGTCGACGACTTATTCCTGCACTACCTTCAGAGGAACACCGTCACTCTGGAGGTCCACCGAGCGTACGGACCAGACTATGAAACAGTTGCAGCGTGTCAGTTGAGATTCCACGAACTTCTAGAAAAAAGCAGTCGAATATTTTGCACGGCAACCTTGGTTGGTGAGTACAGCGAGATGGACTTGGGCTGTCTGAACCACCAGTTGGGTTTATGTACTGATTCGGGGTTCCAGGCTGGGGTCTTCTTTTACAGAGTCAGGGTGTCTCTCCAGGGGAAGGGCCGCATTCTCCAGTTAGCTGCCCACAAGTGCATGGGCTCTCGTGGATATCCTGACGATGGCAGTGCAGTGACTGCTGTTCTTTAAAATCCTTCATGTGCGTGTTTCTTCACAATATCAGTGTCCTTGCTGGTCAGACATTACATGCAGTACGTTCATCTGATGTTTTTGAGAGTGTCTCTTGTCACCACTGTCAGCAAGTACTGGGAATGTAGCGGTACGTGGTGTGTAAGACACAGTGCCTGCCCTCGTGCAGCTCACCTTCTGGAGGGGAGACAGGCCTGAAACAAGTGTACGTGTACCGTCACATAGGACGAAAAACAATCAGGGTGCGTGGCAGAGAGGGAGGCGGAGTGTTGCTAATTCAGAGAAGGGCGTCCCCTCGGGGTGACGTTGGTGAAGGCTGAGTGAAGAGCCCCTCCAGGGCCGGGGAAGGACGCTGCGGGCAGGGTGACGAGCATGTGTGGAGGCCTGAGGGAGGGGCTGCAGGATGGCCAGGGGCTGGAGCGCAGGTGAGGTTGGAGCTAAGGCAGGGCCAGGTCCTCCTGCGGACCAGAGCCTTGTAGGTCATGGTGAAGACTTTGGGTTTGATTTCCTTTCTCTGAATGGTGAAAATCAGTGGAGGAAGGCGAGGGGGGGGGGCATGGGCACACAGAGGTTGTAGGCGAAGCACCCTGGGCGCTGCAGGAAGGAGAGTGTGGGGCCGGGAGGGAGGACGGGACCGTGGTCAGGCAGCTCTCGCAGTGGTCTGTGGGAAGATGGCGATGACAGTGTCGGTAAGAAGTGGTTGTAAGTGTGTGTCTGATTCACTCTTTCTTCAAGACTCGCTTATTGATTGAGTGTGGAATAGTGAGGGAAATAAAGGAGGCAAGAATCTCTGGCGTGAGAAACTAGGAGAGTGAGGAGGTGACTTACTGAGATGGGCCTGGGAAAGGAACAGAAGTGGGGAGGGGCATCAAGAGTTATGTTTGAATGAGTCAAGACTGATCTGCCTACCGGGCAGCAAAGTGGGGGTGCCGCAATGGGGTTGGAGACCAAGGCTGGAGGTCACAGACAGAGAGACAAGAGTAGGAGTCGTTAACATACAGAATAGATGTTAAGCCTTGAGCCATGTGACAGTGTCACGTGGAAAGTGAGTGTACATAAAAAAGGAAAGGTGGTGAAGGATTGAGCCTTAGAAATCCCAAAATTTAGGGTTAAGGAAGAAGAGGAAGAGCCAGGAGCGGCCAGTGAGGTAGGAGGCGAACCCAGAGTGTCCAGCAGCCTAGATGCCAAGTGCAGAGCACATTTCAAGGAGGAAAGAGGGGGACTGGGGCTCTGGGGAGGGATTTTATTTTACTGATTGAGCAGTTGCTTGCGGAGGTAATATATTCACGTGATACAAAAGTTGACAACATAAAGTGTATGTCTCCCAGCCCTGTCCCCCAGATACCTTGGGTCTTCTCACCGAAGGCTGCAGATTCTTCCCCCAAATTTTATGCACATACAAACGTGTGTATGTGTGTGTGTGTGTGTGTTAATGTTCTTACTTTAGGACAAGTTTTTAAATGAGGGCAG
The DNA here is from genome assembly GCA_004024845.1 of Tonatia bakeri. Classification (NCBI taxonomy): domain Eukaryota; kingdom Metazoa; phylum Chordata; class Mammalia; order Chiroptera; family Phyllostomidae; genus Tonatia; species Tonatia bakeri. Next base: position 5,323 of record PVIA01008654.1, read on the forward strand.
ATTTGAATCACATTTGCATGTTGATGAGAAGGATCCATGAGCAAGGAAGGAATTGATAAAGTAGGAGAGAATGGGGTGATATTTTTAATACGTTACGTTCAGGAAAATTTTTGTGTGGAATATTATCTATTCAGCCATTACGTCCCCGTCCCTCTGGCGGGAACACCTCAGCAGGGACCATAGCCCTTGCCCTCTGGAAGCTTGCGGCGTGGCGGGGACGCAGCTGGGGTGCAGGCAGACGGGTCAGGCGCCCCGGTGAGGGCACGGCCTCCCTTCCTGTGCAGGGGGCGGAGAGAGCTCTCCACAGGGGGCGCAGGGGAAGGGCGGCCCAGGTTGGAATGTGTGCTGAGGGTGCGCGGGGCACCAGCGCGCGAGGGTGTGGGACACGGCGGTGTGTGTGTGGCGTGGCCGAAGCCTCTTTCCCTTTACTTGTGACACGGTGGAGCGGGAAGGGGCCCGAGATTCCTTTAGGCTCATTATAACGTGGAACGTCATGTTCATAACCCTGAGGTCTCGTGTTGTGTCTGTCACACCGCACTGAGAGCAACTGGTTCTTTAAAAAAGTGCTGCAGCGTCAAAAAGAGTCTCTGGGGCGTTTGATTTCCAATACTTAGGTTTTTCTTTATATGTCAGAAGGATTGAAGTAGTGTGCACTGGAAGGTCTCAACCGTAGTTTACAGTTCTTAAATAATACTTAACATGCAGTGCAACTCCGACTTGGAGAGTGACTTTATTTTCTTCATCTCTGTTACTTGCCAGTCACACATCGTTTGTGGACGTCGTACACTATTCTACTCAGTGTAACGTGCATAGTTTCAATGTGCAGTACCATTGATGTATTCTTTACGAGTGTATATTTTGATTTATGGGACTGTTTTAACAGTAAGTTATATATTGACTTGTAGGAACTAAAGGAGACATCCCCAATTTTGGTACAGTGGAATACTGGTTCCAATTAAGAGTTCCTGTGGACCAAGCAATTCGGCTTTATCGGGAACGGGCAAAGGCTTTGGGATATATAACATCAAATGTTAAGGGGCCAGAGCAAACACCGGGGGTAAGCTTGTTTGGCTTTAAGCCTCTTTTATGGCACAAAAAATTTATAATGTTCTTTATATGTCATGCTTTAAACTGAAATTATTTTCTTTCACAGCCATCAAGTGGCTTTTTCTAGCTTTTTATTTTGAAATAATCACAGACGTGCAGGAAGTAGCAAACACAGTCCGAGGAGTCCTGTGTGCGCTCCTCGCAGCTTGTCCTCGTCGTGAGGTCTCACGTAGCCCTGCGGCATGCCACCAGAACCAGCACGTGGCGCTCGGGCCACACCCTTAGCGAGGCTGCAGGCCTCGGGCAGGTTTGGTCAGCTTTTCCTCGCGCAGGGGAGGAGGAGGAGGAGTTCCGTGCAGTCTTATCACGCGTATGTGTTCACGCGGCTACCACCACAGTCAAGATGCAGAACTGTCCCATCGCCATGAAGAAACCCGTCCGTGTACTACCCGGCACACTTGTGAAAAACAGAATTGCAGTGCGATCATCACACATCAAGTGCCTTCGTTACACTCCCTACTGTTAAGGAAATGCGTAGCCATTATCGGGCTATCAGTCGATCGTTCAAATTGTTTCCTCATGTTAGGTTTCTGAAATGCAAAGTAGAAGGCAAAATGAGCATTCTGGCTGAAAATTGGATGTTTAAATGCAATTCCTCGGGGTAGCATTTTCCAAACTATGTTTCATAGAGTCTTAAAGGCTATTTTTCTGAAAGAATGAATGCCATGATCCAGTGAATGCAGAAAGCACTGCATTAAACAACGTTAAGTAGAATCCTTGACTTTCGGACTTCCCCTGTATATCATGATTCTCAAGATGAACCACAAAGTATTCAGTTACTCGGAGTAACAAGGGGATGGAACATCGTAGAAACCTTGTAGAACGTCCGGTCAAGCCTTAACTACCTTTTTGTGTTTGGAGCCGCCTTCACTCCCGATCCAGGGGGCTGGGCCCCAGGGGCAAGCTTCATGTCTGATGATCCTGTTCTCTCCCACTCGCCACCCAGTTACGACTAATGATTCCAGAAGATCCACCCAACCCCTGTCCAGCCAATCAGATTCTGCTTTCTGGGATCAAGAGAAAGCAAGGCTCTCCATGCCTGGAACAGGCAAAATCTTCCTACCATGTTAACCAGCAAAGAAAAGAAAGTGGGTCTGGAGACACACAATAATGAGCAAGAGTGCAGAGGAAAAACAGAAAGTGGGTGGAGGGTAAGATCTGGTGGTTTTCCAGTCCTAGCACCTTCCTAATAAGGCCCAACTACATTTCTCCTATAACAGTTCTAAGAAATAGTTCTGTAGCCTTATATTAAGTCTATTAGCCCTGACTGGTGTGGCTCAGTGGATTGTCAGCCTGTGAACAAAGAGTCTCCAGTTCGATTCCCAGTATGGGCACATGTCTGGGCTGTGTGGCCAGGTCTCCAGTAGGGGGCATGTGAGAGGCAACTGAACACACATGGATGTTTCTCCCTCTCTTTCTCCTTCCTTTACCTTCTCTCTAAAAATAAATAAAATCTTCTTAACAATAAAGTCTTTTTTGTTATATTTACTAAATGAAATTAGTTTCTATAACTTTCAATTAAAGAACCGTGACTGATAGAACACTTAAGATTCCCGAACTTCAGAAAGCACAGCGCCTCTTTCCCAGAGATCATCTTTCTGGACCAGGGTTCTTCAGAACACACTTTGGGAAGTGCTGCTGTGGAAAAGGGAACTCGAAATAGAAAGACCAGATTATTTATTTAGTTTTGTAGTTTAAAGGTTTTTAGACTGCCAGTTTCTGGCTTGAGTGAGTCATTTACTGTTGGAATCTTGGCTTTTGTGGGTAGACTCGGGAAAGATGTGGAGGGGCACTTTTCCTCTGACTCAGCCTTCTGTTGCCGAGCGCAGACTGGCCCTGGGAAAGCAGCCTTGTGAGTTGCTTCTCAGATTTCCCCTCTCCGCAGTGCCAGATGTCTCTCCACTAAGGACACCAGACTGGTGCTGTTATTCCTTCTCCAGGGAACTTCTCTACGGCCAGGGGTCCCAGGTGCTCAACCCAGAGTCAGGAATGCAGTGAAAGAGGGTCCCTTTCTGGAAGGCAGAGAACTCTCCCACAGTAACCCGAGCAGAGCACTGAAACACTAACATTTCTTCGTCCCAGAGCACATCAGCTGTGGTGGAGTTAACAGGCCGCACAAAGGTCCGCTAAGAAGCCTGTGCACTGGCTGCCTGAGCAAAGGGGGCCTAGAGCAGTTCCAGCTCTGCCTGAGGTCCTCTGCTCATCTCCCTTCCGAAACGGCTCCGATCCAGCTTTGCGTCCTCTCCGAGCTTATCTCTGATTCTGTTCTCTCCTCCTCACAGCCACTCCACGCTGGCTTACCTTTGCCCTCTGGTGTCTGCTTCCTCAGATCCCACTGGTTCAGGAGCAGGGCCAACCCACATTTAACAAAGTTCTCTCTCTAGGCAGGGCCCATCAGACTCACTGGATTCTCATTTAAGAAAGGGATATAGCCAAAGGGCTGGCATGGTGGAAGGATTAGCTCTTAATAAAACTGTGAGCTAGAGAACATTGGTCTTCGGACCCATCTGCTCACTTTATTCAGTTATTAAATAGAATCGAAGGGCATCAGATTAACTTTCTCTTGGTTTTATTTGGTTTTAACAGCAATCTTTACATATGTGTTCAGTCTTCTGTGTTTTTTGTGGGGTTTTTTGCTAATAGCATAGCGTCATCTGTTTACACATGTTCCAGTGAATACTGGTTTTGAATAAGAATGAGGAATTTAACTGAGAAATTCACTGTGAAGTGAAAATATGCAGATTTTTGTCCACTCACAATGTTATTTTGTTTGGGTGTTGGCAGCTGCTGTTTATCTTTTTACTGTATTATTAATATAAATATGTATGTTTTTTCCAGTTGAATCAACAAGCATCCAAAACGGCTCTGCCCAGTTCTGCTGACTCCGGAGACGGCAACCTAAACGAACTTCACGTTACCGTCCTATGCTGCAACCAGCTGCGGTCCCAAGCAGGACACCCTCAGCCCCACCCCTATGTTGTGTACAAGTTTTTTGATTTCGCCGACCATGACACAGCCATCATTCCCAGCAGCAATGACCCGCAGTTCGATGATCATCGGTGTTACCCAGTGCCAATGAATATGGATTTGGATCGATACCTCAAGTCAGAGTCTCTGAGTTTTTATGTGTTTGATGATAGTGATACCCAGGAGCATATTTATATAGGAAAAGCCAACGTGCCCCTGATTTCATTGGCACATGACAGATGTATCTCAGGTAAGCCTATTTCTTAATCTGTGAAATTATAAAAACAAGCCTAAATTATACCTTAATGGTATGGATATATTGTTCTGTTATAATTGATCTTCCTATCCGTCTCAGATCATCTTAACTTTGGGCCTATAATATTTAGCTTTTTGATTCTTGATTTTTCTTCCAGGAATTACAACATTTATCTTAATACAATCTGATTAAAATTAATACCAATTCCATTAAAATATAGGTGCGCTCCAGTATAATTTTATTTCACACCCCCATGTTTGTTGTCATATATATGTACTATATGTGTACATACACAGTACATATATGTATGTATGTGCATATATACCTATGTATACCATGTGTGTCATCGTGTGTGTTGAATAAACACAGTGTATGCATGTGTGTTGTGTGCATGCATGTGTGTGTGTGCATGCATGTGTTAGAAACCCAGCAGTATGATGTATAATTATTGCATATCCTTTAAAGAAACCAAGAGAAGAGAGAATATGCATACGTATCGGAGACTTCTTTATATCAACATGCATTTACCACTTCTGATACTCTTTATTTCTTCCTTGCTGGTGTCCCTTCCTTACTCCAGTACGGCTTCATTTCTTCCCAGCCCTTGGTGCTATTATTTTTCTATATTTCTGTCTTTCTATAAGTCCAACAATATAACTTTACAATTATTGTTTTATGCCATTGTCTTTTAAATCCATTAAGAGAAGTAGTTAGGGAAAACATTTATTTGTACTAGCTTTTACGGTTACCTATGTAATTACCTGTATTGGTCTGTTCCTTAGTGTCGATTCGAGTTACTCTCTGGAGTCATTTCCTCTTCGTCTGAGGAACTTCCTGTGATGTGCGTTGTAAGTCAGGTGCGCTGGAAATGAATTCTCTCCGTCATGGTTATCTGGGAAGATAAGACTTTGCTTTTACTTTCCGAAGGACAGTCTTGTTAGATACAATACTGGTTGGCGGGGGGTTTGTAAAGCACTTTGAGTACATCAGGCAGCTGACTTCCGGCCTCCGTTGTTTCTGATGAGAACTCAGCTGTTAATGTTATTAGCGTTCCCTTGTACTTGATGCTGTTATCAAGATTTTCTTTTCTCTTTCTTTTTCTTTTTTTTTTAGCTTTCAGCATTTTGTCTGTGGCATGTCTAAGTATGGATTTCTTTGTGCTTATCCTGCTTGAAATTTGTTGAGCTTCTTTATGTGTAGGGTATTGTTATGTACCAAATTTGGGGAGTTTTTGCCATTATTTCTTGAATTATTTTTTGCCCTTTTTTTCTTCTTCTTGGACTCCTATTACAGATATGTCCATATGTTTAATGGTGGCCCACAAGTCTCTGAGGCTCTGTTCATTTCTCTTCATTTTTCTCTTCAAATTGGATAGTCTCTACTGGTCAATCTTCAAATTCATTGATTTCTTTCTTCTGCCGGATCAAATCTCCTACTGAGCCTGTCTATTGAATTTATTCATTTTAGTAATTGTACTTTTCACCCCCAGAATTTCTATTTAGTTTGTTTTTTTAGTAATTTGTGTATCTTTATTATACAGTGTTCTCTGTTTTATAAGTCACTATAACCATGCTTTCCTTTAATTCTTTAAATGTGTTTTCTTTCAGTTCTTGGAACGTATTTGTAATAGCTGCTCTGAGGTCTTTGTCAGCTAAGTCTGGTATCTGGACACTCACAGAGAGTATCTGTCAGTGGCTTTTTCCTATGTATACATCACACCCACTGCTTTCTTTGTACCTTTCTCTCTTTTTCCCTTAGAACTGGACATTGTGGTTACTAGATTGTAGCAACTCTGGATTCTAACTTTCCCACTCTATGGGGTGATTATCGTTGCTGTTTTTGTTTATTTGGTGATTTGCCTGGACTAGTTCTGTAGTCTTTATCTCTCACTGTAGCCATTGATATTTCTGCTGAGTTTGTTTGCTTATGTTATCCTTGTTTTAATTTTAAACCTTGGCCAGCATAGTTTAGTGGTCAGCCAGTGGCTAGTCACAGGTTGTGCTTCAGCCCCTTGGGCTGGCAGGCCCCTGCCCTTTGCCTGCAAGTTGGTGAGTGGCTTGGATAATGTGCTCCAGGTCCACAGTCTGCAAGTCTGCCATGCAGACAGATTACTAGGGTCTGGCCTGACTCCTACAGTTCTTACTAAGGTTGAATAGACTTCCTTGAGTAAGTGCTTCTTAATTTGTTGTACGCTTCTGCCCAATTTCCCGAGACCTTAAATGGTTATTTTTTATCATTTTGACCACCTTTATCATTGATGTTTATGGAGAGGATTTCCTGAGCTCTTCACTCAGCCATTCTGGAAGTCTCACCTGGGCCTATTAGAGAAGTTTGCCTCCTCCTTATATTCCATCTGTGTCCTTTTGTTCTGCCTCAAGTCTCCAGTGGTTTGCTTTTTCTTTCCCAGCCAGCCATTAGAGGACATGGCGTGTGCTCGAAGACCAAGTGAAGGGCACCTCTAAAGAAAAGTTATGCTTGAAACATAGGTTTGTTTTCTTCCAGTCAGGGATTTTTCAGACTGAAACATTTAGTGTAATGATTAAAATTTGTGACTAAATATTACAGATAGGCAATACTTTGTATTAATGTTCTGTGTTTTGGATGCTTTATCTTATGGACATATTTTTGCTGTGCTTCTATTAATTTGAAGTAATTTGACAAATCTCAATAAAATATTTAAAGTTATAATAGAATTATATAGTAATATAAGGACTCCTTTAGATATATGAATTATTTTAAATTGTGAAGTTTTAATATATTTTTCTATAGAGACAAGTTTTTTTGCAAGAATATTTGAATCAAAATGAAGGTTGATATTTGAGATATACCCCAGGTGATGTCTTTGAGGAGTGCTAAGAATTTTGAGTAATCTCTGAATTTCATTTCAGTGGATTAAAATATTTATAAGTCAATCTTCTCCACTTTGAAACAGTATTATCTTTAAGGACTTAACTCCTGAAAGCAGTCTTCTTGAGAGACGAACCTATCATGCATCCTTCTGTCTTTATTTTATTCTCTGAGTCATTTGAGTTATGAGTAAAAGCCAGAATCACTTTTTAAGTTATGGTTTGTTCCTTCTAACTACTCTGGTAATAAAACTATACTCTAGCATTAATTAGCAGTATTTTCTTGTGATTTGATAGGAATATTTGAGCTGACAGATCATGAAAAGCAGCCTGCAGGAACCATCCATGTTACACTGAAATGGAAATTTGCTTACCTCCCACCGAGTCAGTCCCTAGCTCCTGAAGAGTTAGGGAGCGCCATACGCGAGGAGGGGTCGGAAGTCGTTCAGAGGCTGCCCCCAGCGTCCTCCGTGAGCACACTAGTCGTGGTGAGTGGCGGTGACTCTGAATTTCTTATAAAGCTTCACAGTCACAGAAAGAGAAAACAGCTAACGTCTTATCTGAAACAGACGATCGTCACACTCAGTCTGCTGTGTTGGTTTACCGTAGGCCCCGACACCTAAACCGAGACAGCGTCTCGCGGCTGTCACAAAGAAGGTGTCTTTCGTGGACGATGTCCCACCACATCAGGACGCTGTAAGTAATAAACACTCAAAACACTGATTTTTTTCCTGTAGAAAACACTGGAAATAAATGATGGAGGTGTGGCATACCCTGCCTCATTTAAATGAAAATTGGGTGAATAAAGTGCTTCTGTATCCTTTCACGTGTTAGCTTTGTACTCGGTCTCGTGCATAAGTGTCACCTGTTCTCACTCTTCGACCCCGTCCTCCTCTGGGCCCCACGCCTTTCTCCAGGTATTGCCCTAATCTTCTGCCCTCTGTCTACAAAAAACTAACAAGCAAATAAACAAAACCTCCTCAAAAATTACTTTAATTTTGTCTACCCTTTTTTGAAGCGTTTCTGAAACCCACTCTAGTCAGCCCCCATCCTGACTAAAACCACTCTTGCTAAGGCACAGGGACCTCTGTCCTACCACATCCGGTGGTCATCCAGGGGTCAGTCTCCTCCCCGTGTTCCTCTTCCGGTAACACTTCACACGGTGGGGTGCCTGCTTCCTCTTCTCCCGGCCTCGGGGCCTTCTCAGTTTTCTCCAAGTTTACCAGGTATTCTTCTCACTCTCCAAGACCATATCTCTGAAATGCTGAAGTGCCTCAGACCTACGCCTCTTCTCTTCCCAATCTGTGTGACATGAGGAGAGCTCATCCAGTCCCCTAGTGCTGAAAAGCATCTGTTGCTGACACTCCCATTTCACAACCTTCGGTCTTGATCTCCCTGCCGAATTCCACATTTGTTTTCTTACTGCTTATTTCACGTGCACTGGACGTCTAAGGGGGATCTAAACTTACAGCAGACCCAAACCTGCTCTAAACAACCTTCGAGAATACTTCTCTCTCATTTTTCCCATTCTCATAAGTGACGTTCTCACTCACCAGCGGCACGGCCATGAGATCTCGGGGGCATCTCTGCGACTGCGTTTTCTCACGTCTCACATCCAGTTCACCCACAAAACTGTGAGCCGTGCTGTCAACACGCACCTCGTGTTCACATCATCTCCACCGTCACCGCTCGGGCCCCCACTCACTCTTACAGACTTTGTAGAAAAAGTATTCCTTTCATAATACAGCTTCTGTGTCATAAAGGACACAGATCTGAAACACACAGCTCAGTGCATTTTTACGTATGTACAGACCTGTGTAACCACCACCCAGATAAAAACATCCCTTCTCCCCAGGGCTTGAAATAATATCTGACATATATAGACATTTAATAGATACGTTCTGAGTAAACGAATGCAATCATCATCATTTAGGCCCTGCTTTATAGTTAGCACTTACTGAGTGCTTACTGTGTGTCGGGCACCGGCCTAAGCCTCATAGTCACTGAACTCATTTAATTCTCACCGCAGCTCCGTGTCGTTCATGCTGGAATTATTCCCACCTACAGGCCAGGAAAGGAATGTCTCCAGAGACGGAGCACCTTGCTCCAGGTCAAAGTATTCAATCTGGGGCTCAAACACAAGTAGCCTGATCCCTGAGTAAATGGTCATTAATATAAAAAAGACATACACATAGAGATGTTTTTTGCAGCATTAGCCACAGCAGCTCACTGTCTAGTTAAATGGTCAACACTAGTAAAATGGTTCTTTAAATCACGATACATCCACTCAGTGTGATATTATATTGTCACTGAGTTTGTTTTCTCTTAAAAAAATGGCGATGCGTATTCTTGTGTGGTTGTTGTGAGATTCAGGTAGGGTGCAACTCAGCGGGAAATACTTTACACACTCATCACCAAAGCTCCGTTTTCCTAGCTATAAAAGCAGCGCTCCCTAGACTATTACAGTTCGGTGTCATGGCAAACCCAGTCAGCAAATTAGGAAAAATTCTGTGCCTCCTGACATTATATACGTTAAAGGATTATGTCTACTCTGTACTTCATTCTTCTAATAAAGTGCTTTGGGGTTTTTGGGGGTTTGTTTTTTTTTGCTTAAAAAAATGATGTTTACCCAAAGTTTCATATCAGGAGAAAATTTTATGTTACAATGTTAAATTTTTTTAATGTAAAAGCATATATTATATTTATAATATAATCATCACTATATAACTAAAATGTTTTATTTGCATTAAAAATCAATTATAAAGAAATAGAAATCTAACTAGTTATTAATAGATATTATCATTGAATAATGGGAATGTAGATTTGTATTCATTTATTTTATATTTTCTTGTTTAACTTTCACATTTCTTGTATTGGGCATGTTTCCTTTTAAAATAGTAAAAATGATAAACTACATTAACAAAACAGTGTACAACTATGTATATATTTGGATAACTAATTTTCTTATTCAACCTTTACTGCATACTCTCTTCAGTGTCAGTAATTACAAATCTGTATCACTAGGTTTCTCATAGTCACATAGAACTCTGGTATTTGGATGTAGCATGTTTGATTTAATTAATGCTCCAGTAGACATCTGCATGGTTTTCGCTGTTTTGAGATTATAAACAATGCTTCAGTGAAAGACCTTTGCAGTTCTTAAATTGCACTATTTCATTGGCCCACGGGTAGCTACTATATTTGGTCCTAATTTTTATTATTATTATATATGTAACATATATACATATGAATATGTAAAAGTGTTAGGATGATTTTGGCTTTAATAATAATCCAAAATAACATACATGCATGTTTTGCGTTAATGTAAGGAGGTGTCTGCTGCTCCTGAGGACAGAAAGGAAGTCTCGTCAGAAGCAGAGCACGCACCAGAAATGGGTACTAGCATGCCGGCTGTTTCACGTGTTGCCGAGGTGTGTATTTGTGTTAACATTATTTCAAAATGGTGTTATCGGTTTGGTTCTTAAAGACTTCAGTTCTTAAAGACTTTGTCTTTGTATAGACATAGATCAGGAAATCATAGCATTGATCTTATTTTTGTGTATGACTTCCTTGGAACAGAAAGATCAAAAATATGACAAATGTAACAGCTACAATTATACTACGTTAGCATAATGTCAAATGCATATGAGTTCATGTAAAATTTATTGTGAAATTAATGTATTTTTCCATTCTTAGTTTATTACTAGATTTTTATCTATTTACATATTTTCATTTGTATTGTACAATTCAAGTGATTATTTTTGACTGGATTATATGTATTGCATGTTTGTATATTTACATCTCAGGTTTACGTGCTTTATTATTCAGGTATTTAAGCAAAAATGCTACAGGTGTGACCTAGATGGTGGTGACAGCCAGTGTGCGCTCCTTTCTTCAGGTGCCTCAAGACTGCGGTGCCAGTAAAACGACAGAGGGTGCTGAGCAGACGCGGCCAGGGAGGAGCAGTGACGTGTCTCTCCTGTCCCAGGGCCAGCTGGCAGAGCGCAGCACGACCCCTTCTGAGGATGACACAGAAGTAACCGAGGAACTGGAACCAGAAGGTGGCTTTCTTGTTTAAGTTGACATTATTTGCTTAACTCTGAGCTTGGTTTAATAGTCTGCCTTGCAGAACATCTTCATTTAATAACGGAGCTACCTCACGATACCTGCTTCTCCACAGAAATGAGGGGTGTGGCTCAGTCTGGGCAGCTCTGATCAGGTGAAGTGTTGCCTGTCCCCTCACTTCCACGTGGGGCGCCACAACGGAGCGCAGGTGTTACTGCTGCCCGGGTTCCCAGTTTGCGTGTTAAGTGGCCTTAGATTCTCTTTGGATTCAGTACTGTCATCTGGATTTTCTGGAGGACTTGAACTTGTAAAAATTAAAACCAAGAACTCAGACCAAAAACAACAACTTACCACATGCTTTCCCTTACATAAACGTGTAGAAAAGGGAATTTAATCTTTGGTAACAGAAAGCATTCAAGTTGTTGCCTGGGGGAGGGCAAACGGGAAGAGCATGAGAAGGGGAGAGATTGCAGGCAGGCACCAGGGGCTGTCAGGGGACGACGGGCATGTTCATGGAGTTGTATGTGTCGGAATATCAAACTTGGCGCTTTAAAAGTGTGTGGTTTCCTGGATGTCAATTTTACCACAATAAAGCTGTAAAACTTTTAATGATGTTTCTAAATAGTGAGAATAACTTGATTCCTATACAATGTTATTAATTAGACTGTTGGAAAATGTCTATTGCTCTGTCTTCTTTTAAAAATTATTTTTTAAGGTCATAGTAGAACAAGCTACATTTTTTTCTTTTGTTTCTGCTAAAGCTAAACTTGGAATTTTTCAGTCATTTTTTTTCTTTTCTAAAAAGTAATTAAATATAAATGTATTTGCTGCTAAAAAATTTTAGATATGATTATCATATTGTTCTTTTAAGGTTATCCTTATAATGTGTGCTTATGTCTCACCATTTTACAAGGTGTAAATATAACTGGTTTAACAGATTTAAACTATTCAAACTGTATTTTTTTAACAGATGAAGAAAGCATATCAGCCTCTGACAGTGATGAGTGTGTTATCCCAGGCCCTGTCTCCAAGCAAGCCAAGCAGGTCAGTGACGCGACGCCAGTTAGAAACGTTCTGAAATGAAGTTGCTTTGCATTCGTAGTGCATCAGTCTTCGTAGCTGATGTCTCGAGGCAAAAATATTTCTGGAAGTAACTAATACCTTATCATACTCTCTTTCAAGTGATCATCTAGTATAAGAAAATTGTGTTTACGGTTTCATTATGCAAGGGGCCAGAACAGCCACGAGTATTTTTGCCTACGTGTTCAGAGCACCTAACATTAAGTACCTTCAAAAGGGACTTGCTGAAACCGGTTGACTTCCCTGACTCCTTCTCAGAGCCATTGGACAAGGATGCGTGAAATCAAATCTGAACTTTAAAGAGTTCCAAATGTGAGATGGCCGCTGAAACTCCAGTCACATGTGTGAATTTACAGACTCTTCATATATACATATGTCTGCTGATAACTTGGCAAAGTTAGTTGCTCTGGTCACAACAGTTCTTCGTTCATTAGCATCTGCTGTGTCAAACCAGAAGCAACCCTCAAAGAACTCACAGTCCATAGAGGAAACACAGTTACAGCACGCAGTGGTCAGCACTGGAGCGCAGGGTGCAGAGTACTGTGGGTGCACTCGGGGGGCTCCTGCCTCCGCTCAAGGATCTTTGTAGAGGCAGTGAAGCTGGAACCAAGTGTGGAAGATGATTGGAAGGGGTTAGTGAAAGCCAAGGAGGGGTCATGGGAGGCTGAAGGAACAGGAGCATGAGAATGAGAGAGAATGTGGAGAACAGCTTGTGCTGGGACTTCGGTGCAGCTTTTGGATGGGCGGAGCCTACGACACGTACCCCAGGGAGCCCCAGAAGAATACATGGAAAAGTAAGCCATGTCCAGGGCCTGGGGGCCTATCCATCAAGGTGGCTGAAGTCTCTCCTGAGATTCCAGGGGCAGCCAGTGAGGACTTTTAAGGGAGGGGGAAGAATACTCATTCCTTAGATATTTAATGAGCATTTACTGTGTCCCAAGCCTTATTCTCAAGACTGGGAATATCACAATGAATAAGAGAAGTCAGTCTTCTGCTCCTGTGTAGTTTACACTCGGGAACGGCGTTTTAAAAGATGATGCTTTCAGGACTGTAGAGACTACATCAGAGGCACAGAGGCCAGTGGGAAAGTTCCTGGATAGTCCTGCTCTGCAGTGGTCCCCACTGTACAGATTTCGTACATTGCTTCTACCCTAATAATACCACAAAATTGAGACTGGAGGTAGTGTTCTAGGTAAATATCATCCATGCCAATTAAACTATGAATCTGAATTATCTACTACACTGTGTAAGCAATTTAACATCATCCATGGGTTTTGTTTTAATGGAACAGAATCTGACAGCTCATAGTTATTTCTTAGAAATGTGGATCCTTAAAAGGAATCTAACAGATTTCCCAGGACTTAGACACATTACTTGGCTTTTCCTCCCTTCTTCCTGTCTGTGATGTATAATTAATCATAGATTACTTCATTTTATTTCATTTGATTTACAACATTTATGAGCTTCACTTTGTCAGAATAAAATGCTTGTCCCCTCCTTTCCTTTCCAAAGTGGCATAATTTGTGTTAGCATCTATTTTAATAGGCTACATAAAGTTTAGTGGCTGGATTAAATCAAGCCATTAACATAATGTGCTACCCAGCCTGCCCCTGTCTCCCCTCATTTCTAGGACATCAAAGTGCCGCCGAGGGCGCACGTGCGACGGGGCCTTGCGGCCTGTCAGTGTCCGTCAGCCTGACAGCTGCAGCTGCGGCTGAAAGGCTTCTGGGCATGGCCATTACCTTTGGCGGGGAGGTTCTGAGAGACGGGAAACTTCGGACATCTCCCAATGAATATTTTATTAATGTGAATAATCAGGAGTTAACACTATCAATTTGATGTATAATACATCGACTAAAAGCCTTGTTTGAGGTCCTCAAAACAGACATCAAAACTGAACATTTGCATCTGTCCTAGCATTAAAACAACTTAACAATCCTTTTACGCTGTTTCTAATTCTGTCACCCAGGCAATGCAGCTTTCGGTTGTCACACCTGAATGCATTGTCAACACCGCGCAGACCTCCTAAGGTGTGCCCACGGGTGAGCTCGGGCAACCACGGCCAAGAGACCACGGGGCTTCTCTGTACAATGTGTGTTTCCATAGCGCTCTTTTCCATTTCTGCTAACAGCAGTTTTGTAAAAGCCGCCATATCCAGCTGGACAGCAGGTTCCCTTGAACAGTGTGAGGCGGCATTTCCAGGTGACTGCAACAGTGATGTTCAGCAAAATGTATTTTAAAGCTTTCAGAGGCAAAATGCATTGCAGTCACACACTCCTTTGAGAATGCACATATTAAAAAATTACTCATTCCCAAGATGGAGGCGTAAGTGGATACACTGTGTCTCCTCGCACAACCAAAAGAAGGACAACAACAAATTTAACAACAAAAAACAACCAGAACTGACAGGAAATCGAACTGTATGGAAGTCCGACAACCAAGGAATTAAAGAAGACACATTCACCCAGACCGGTAGGAGGGGCAGAGATGGGTAGCAGGCAGAGAGAGAGCTCATGGCAGGGCGGTGGCCGGAGGAGTGAGCGGTCCCACACTCAAGTACAGATGAAGAAGGAGGAACAACTGGGGAGCGAGACAGACCCACAACCCAGGGCTCTAGCTCCGGAAAAAACCCCTCAAACCTCTAACTGGAAACACCTGTGGGGGTTGCGGCGGCAGCAGGATAAACTCCCAGCGTCACAGGAGAGCTCGTTGGAGAGACCCACAGGGTCCTAGAACGTACACAAGCCCACCCACACGGGAATCAGCACCAGAAGGGCCCACTTTGCTTGTGGGAAGCAGAGGAAGTGACTGAAAGCCAGCTGAGAGCGCAGCAAGCAGCATTGTTCCCTCTTGGACCCTCCCCCACATAATCATAACAACGCAGCCATGTGGGTTGCCCCGCCCTGGTGAACACCTAAGGCTCCACCCCTCACTACACAACAGGTGTGCAGAGACAAAAAAAATGGCCCAAATGAAAGAACAGATCAAAGCCCCAGAACAAATACAACTAAGCAATGAAAAAATAGCCAGCTTATCAGATGCACAGTTCAAAACACTCATAATCAGGATGCTCACAAAATTGGTTGAGTATCGTTGCAAAATAGAGGAAGAAGTGAAGGCTATGCAAAGTGAAATAAAGGGAAACAACGCTGAAGGGAAGGAAACCGGGACTCAAGTGAATGGTTTAGATCAGAAGGAAAAAATAAACATTGAACCAGAACAGAATGAAGAAACAAGAATTCAAAAAAATGAGAGGCTTAGGAACCTCCAGAACAACTCTAAACATTCCAGCATCTGAATTATAGGGGTGCCAGAAAGAGAAGAGGAAGAGCAAGAAATTGAAAACTTATATGAAAAAATAATGAAGAAGAACTTCCCCAAACTGGCAAAGTAAATAGACATCTAGGAAGTCCAGGAAGCTCAGAGAGTCCCAAAGGAGTTAGACCCAAGAAGGAACACATCAATGCACATCATAATTACATTACCCAAGGTTAAAGAGAAGGATAGAGTTACCTACAAAGGAGTGCCCATAAGACTGTCAGCTGATTTCTCAAAAGAAACGTTGCAGGCAAGAAGGGGCTGGAAAGAAGTATTCCAAGTCATGAAAGGCAAGAGCCTACATCCAGGATTACTGTATGCAACAAAACTATCATTTAGAATGGAAGGGCAGATAAAGTGCTTCCCAGATAAGGTCAAGTTAAAGGAGTTCATCATCACCAAGCCCTTATTATGTGAATGTTAAAGTGACTTATCTAAAAAAAAGAAGATAAAAAATATGAACAATAAAATGTCAACAAACCCACAATGATCAACAGCTGAACCTAAAAAAAAAACTAAGCAAACAATTAGAACAGGAACAGAATCACAGAAATGGAGATCACATGGAAGGTTATCAGTGGGTAGAGGGGAGAATGGGGGAAGAGGTACAGGGAATAAGTAGCATAAATGACAGGTAGAAAATAGACGGGGAGGTTAAGGATAGTATAGGAAATATACAAGCCCAAGAACTTAAATGTACGACCCATGGACGTAAACTAATGGGCAGGGGAGTGTGGCTGGGAGAGGGGGGTGCCGGGCAGGGGGAATAAAGAGGGGGAAATAGGACAACTGTAATAGCATAATCAATAAAATGTATTTTAAAAATTACTAAATATCTTCAGAATCAAATATGATATCCTATCAGTGGGTAAAATAAGTCCCTTCCAATGTCTTATATAGCTTAAGCTAGATAGAGTAGGTTTCAAAATATATTTTAAGTAAAACCAGAAATGTCCAATTGCTTTCCTGATAGAAATTGCTTTTCAAACTATTTTTTATGTTTTACTAATATACCATGGACGTCTCTCCACAGCAGCACACCCTATTTCTTTTAACATACGCATAATATCCTACTGTATAGCTCCAACATAGTTGTCTAAATACGCCTTATTTGATGGCCCCTTGGGTTTCTGTCAGTTTTTGCAAATACAAACATTTCTGCTTAAAATGTTGTTTATAGGTAGCATTTCTATATGTAGCAATGCATGAAAATTCTTGTTTCCTCACATCATGCCCTTTGCCAAATGAATGGCTAAGAAATTATACTTCACTGATGATTCCTTTTAAAACAAAGCAAACAGAAAGGTATGTTTGTACACATACAAACATAATTTTATGTGAGCATGCAGACGTAACATTTAGGTTCATGAGTATGCCAGCAAAGAAAATGTAATTTTCTTTGGAAGTATGTAATTCAAGCACAGTTAGCACTAGGTATCTCTGGGACATGCGTCAGGGCAGGGGTCAGCCAGTGGTGGCCCATGCGCCCAACCCAGCTTTATACCCATTTTTATTAATAAGGTTTTATTGGCAAATGGCCACCCTCACCGTTTACATACTGTCTGTAGTTGTTACTCCACAAGAGCAGGTTCACTACTTGCAACGGAGCCCGTGTAGCCGGCAAAGTGGAAAATATTTGCTGTGGGCCCTTCACAGAGAAGCTTGGCCAATCCCTGAGTTAGGGAATGGGAGGAAACAAGGAGCTTTCATGTTTTCCTTACTGGAATTTATATTGTTGGGGTCTTTTCAATGATGACTGTAGACTGCTTCTAAAACGGAAATAATCCATTAGCCTATTCTGTGATAAAATGTTAAAGGACAACTAAAGAACAGTTTGACATGCATATTGTGGAACTTTTTCCACAAATGTCTCAGAAAGGGTCAACAAATGCAGGCTGAGTCCTTTCCAGTTTAGGGCAGTGGTCCTCGAAGTGTGGTTCCTCGTGACCTCACCCCAAACCGCATGCATCAGAAACCCTGAAACCCGGCCCGGCAACCCCGGGGTTTCCCAGCCTTTCCCGGCCTTCTGGGTTACAGCGAAGTTTGAGACCCGCAGCTCGGGGGAAGCTCGTACTTCCCAGGGTGGCTGCGCACCGGAGCGACCCAGGGAGCAGTTCCAAACGCCAGGACCCGTCCCCACCGCGTCCAGTAGGTTGGTCAGGAGTCTGTTTAGAGCTCCCCGGGCGGCACCAGCGTGCGGCCCGAACTGAGCACCCCTGTCCTGGGACGGCTGTTCTCAGAGATAGCGGAGGTGGGACAGCACAGCAGAGTCACCTGAAATCGAGGGTAATTCTAAAATTCTCTCCTTCCTTCACGTTTTACTGGCATGGTGAGCCACAGCTAACGATGGAAATGTGCCGTGTCCCTCGGGAGTGTGAGGGCAGCATTCCAGCCATGCTGTGGAACACGTGGTAGCAGGCTTGTTAGTTCGCTGACTGCCGTGGGTGCAGTGACTCCCTCAGTATGGGAGGGAGACAGTGACAAAATGTCACTCTCCCCCAAAACGAGCATGTTTGCCCCGGCTGGGTGCTCAGTTGGTCACAGCGCTGTCCCAGTGCGCCAAGGTCACGGGTTCAATCCCCAGTCAGAGCATGTAGGAGAATCGACCAGTGAGCGCACGAAGAAGTGAGACAACAACTCAGTGTCTGTCTGTCTGTCTCTCTCCGCCCCATCCTCTCTAAATCAATAAAAGAAAAAAAGAGAGCACCCTGAACCCCTGCACCCTGTGATCGCCATCACTGGTGTCTTCAGTGTTTATGTTGTTTGTTCAGTACAGTGTCTTTTACCAGCGCACATGGGGAAAGATAGCTATTGCCACTGCTGAAAACCCGGTCCGCTTTGTTTTGTTGGTAAAAACATTATTGTCTCGACAATTGTCATTTCTACTTATTTCTCCCAAAGAACTGTTATTCTTGAGAAAACACTTTTCAGTCAAAACTTGCCTGAAGAGCGGATGTGGTTCCTGTGACAGGAAGCTCTGGAGCCGAGCGGGAGGTCCTCTGGACCTTTTTTCCCCTGAGTCTCTGAGATGACTCCGCCCACCCCCAGCCTGAAATAAAGGATCGGCATTCACCAGCATACATTCTCCCCTAATTGCCTATGGCTCTGTCAGCACCTGTGGTGAGTCTGAGCTTATCTTAGAACTCGCCATGATTAAAATTTTGCTCTTAGGGGGCATAGATGACAGGCCTCATCCTCCATTGCCATATTGTCTCTCTTGTTCTGTTAAAAAACACCAGTCCTACCTACTGCCACTCCTGTCGGAAGGCTTCATCCGTTCTTCTTTACGCACACACACACGCACACACACACACGCACACGCACGTGTAGAACACGGCCATGGTGACGAACGCAGTCCCCGTGTAAGTTCACGTAACCCCGTGGGGAGTCGTTTGGTGATCCCTACAGCCGAGGCTCCTACTCACTGCCCGGCAGTCCTCCTGCTGACAGAACCGCCCGCACGGGAAACGTGAGAGCGCGCTCAGTGCAGCGTCGTTTGCAGCAGCAAAGGAATTGGAAACAGCTGCATTGCTCACCAGTAGCGAAGTGAGTGAATGGACTGTAGGCCACACGCGCCATATAAATGGAATGCTGGGCAACAGTTAATATGAAAGAATTCATTTAGTGATAAACGTGCAGAAATCTCAAAAATATGGTATTGTGGGGGAAAGCCAAAAATTACAGAATGACAAATAGAGATTGGTGCCACTCTCATGAAACCTGAAAACAAAACGATACCACATGCTGTTGGTGGACGTGCACGTATGTAGTGGGAAATGGAAGAGCGTGTCTGGGAGCGACACACAGCCAGCGCCAGGCTGGCAGCCACCGCGGGGGAATGAGGCAGGGGGCGGAGAGGAATTGGGAGATGCAGGTGAGGACCTCACCTGTGTCTGACACGTTTTATTTCTTCAACAGTAACAGCAAACAGGTTTTAATCAGATACAACCAAATGGTAACATCTGTTTAAAATGTTGAGGCCTTGAATATGCCAAATTATTTTCTATGCTTCATAACTTAAAAAGTTAAAGAAACGTTTCTTCACTGTAGCAATTCAGAGTGAAATGAAGCTCGCGTGGGACCTCCCCGTGGTCAGGCTGAGGTCTCACCAAGGGCGACGCATCGCAAGGGCTGACCCATAGGTGGCTGTCAGGGAAGCAGCCGTGTTTAAGGTCCACCTTGTCGAGTTCGTGTTCAAAGGCCTTGCCGTCCAGCCTCCGCGGGGCTGCTGTCGTGGTTGAAACTAGAGGAAGGATTCAGCACGATCCTCTGAAGTAAAACATAAAAAGTTTAAGGATGCTAATAAAAGCCCAAGTAAATACTGTAGAAAAATATGGCCTGAAATGTGAATTAGCATCAGTCAGGAAGCAGTAGTGGAGCTGAGCCAAAGTCATGAGAGCTGTAACTTTTTTTCTCCGAGAGTAATACCAGCTGTCATCGCGTCTCTAGATCATTCAATCACGTAACATGTAGTTCCACCTCTGCAGACAGCTAGAAGCACGCTACATGCCGTTCTCGTCGTAGCGGCTTCCACGGATCCTGTGCATTGCCATCAGAACCTTCTCGTGCTGCCGTACTTGCCAATGCTGACATCTCACTGACGGGGTCGGGGGGTGGGCCTCGCAGGATGGCCGACGAACGAGACAGGGAGTCCGGAGAGGCGGCGGCCTGCCTCGTCCAGAGGTTTGCCCACGGAGCGAAGAAACAGGACAGGAGAAGCCCGACGCCGACACCGTCTGGCCAGCCTGCTGCTCATGAAGGGCACTGACACCCTGCAGAGTCCGGACCCGGGGCGTGGCCCTGGCCCTTCCGGACAGGTGATGCTACGCACCTTCTGAAAGGCTTTGCTTCGGTCACTGCGATTCGAACCAGCATATTGTTTCCCCTTCCAGGTCTCCTACTTGAACATTGTTTTTTTTTTTACTTTTTTTAGTATGAAAAACTTCAAACATACGGAAAAGTTGAAGAGTACCCTACCACCTAGATTCCACAATATTGACCTGTCTTTGAGATACTCTCATTCAATTATAATCTAGAACGACAAGATTTCTGTATATTTTTCAACAGTGAATAAACACCCACTTCTCAAAACATGCTAGACAGATCAAGTATTTGTTAAAGGAGGAAACACTAACACCTGCAGCTTCACAGATTTCTGGCAATAGGTAAAAGATACTTTGAATATGTAGAAGGTATTCAGCTTTGCTTGACTCTGCATCATTGAGTCAGCTCCTGTGGGGGGATGGCAAAGAGCTGACAATGAGCAAGGTGGTCCCAGCCTCTGAGCGGTCACAGTAGACAGAGAAAGGCAACTATGTAAGCAAATCCATGTAGTGCCCTGCGACCACACAGCGCAGTGAGGACCCTGAGGGGGAACCAGCTGGCTCTTGGAAATCCGTAACACACTCATCGAAGGAGAGCACGTGAGGCCCAGGGCCTCAGATCAGTGGGATTCCATCTGACAGAGAAGATTTCAGATGCAAAAGCTGAGCAGTAGCAACAACACACCTCAGGTCTGGGGAACCAGCCAGGGTGTAGGGTGATGGGAAGGAGGCAGAGAGGTGGTGTCTGATTTGCTTTCAGGGAAGAATTCTGCCACAAGAATATGGGAGGGGGTGCTGCAGGCAAGAGAGTAGGAGCAGAGAGCCTCCCCTCTCTTAACAGCCACAGGAGTGGGCCCACGCGTTTGTTGAGTGTGTGCTGCCTGCCACACCAGTGCCACAGCGAGCAAGATGACCGGTCATCTGGTGCTGCCGAGCTGATAGGTCGTAGGGCCCGTCTGTCTGCCCATAGCTCTGCCAACCACACTGGTCCTTTATGACACCCGTGGCTTTCTCCCTCCTTGCTCTGTCACATTTCAACTTTCTAACGCTAGGAAGCTTCTGTGTGCGTTCCCCCTCAGACCAGATGAGAACCTAAAGAACTTTCTCTAGAGATAAAACTGAGAAAAGAAGCCACATCTTGTTTAGTCTTTGTATCCCCAATCACTGACACAGTGTTGCAAATATCCTACGCTTTTTATCATCCCATGAATCGCTGAGATACCCAGGAAGTAAGACGCACAGGAATGGGTGAGCTGCAGCACGAGGTGGGTGTGAGAAGTGGAGAGGACTGGAGTGGCTCCAGGGCCCCCGGCAGTAGTGACGGTGATCTTGTCACTTGAGACAGGAGACAGGACGAAGGGGACAGGAGGGGAGGCAAGAGGACAGAGTTCATGTCTGACGCTAAGCCGGAGTTGTCTGTCATGCTGCCAGCATGCTGCTTCCTCTTCAAAAGTTTCGTATAGAATCTACCGGAACTTTGATTCACAGGGGCCAGGAATACAACCAGAATTGTTCCAATGTTTGGAAAATTCTTCACTCGGGGCATGCCTCCCTAGGTCTATATTATTTGAAATGTATCCGTTTTGGATTTATTTTTAGTTGCTTCATGTCTCATCAAAGGAACAAAGAAATGATAACTAATAACTTCTGTCAGTAACACTGGTCAGAGAACTAGGAAGGACATGTGACAGAGGGAATAAATCTAGGGGAGGAAACTTGGAAAAAACAAAGCAGGACCAGAAAGAAGACAGGAGTCATAACAAGAATTTTTTAAGCTCTTTGATTTCTTTGGCTAATATGGTGGGTTTTTCTTGGTTGGTTTGTTTATTTGTTTGGCCATAATCCAGGTACCTACTTTTACTTGGAATTACTTTTGTAAATCATCTTTTTTGACAGCCTAAATTCATAATAATGCAGATTTTCATATGGAGATAGTACAGTTAATATATTATTAATAAAATAAGCCCTAAATAAATTTGATTCTTCTGCTATGTAAAGTTCACTTACCTCTTCATTGGATTCTGTGATAAACAATCGTAAATGCCTATCTTCCCAGTGCAAAAATAACCATGTAGACCTCTTTGGCTTTTTTCATGGCTGGTTTTTCTTTTATTCTTTTGTGCAGAAGCAAGAAGGTTTCATAAGACATATTATTACAACAGTTCTAAGTTTGTCAAGTTGCAACTTACGTAGAAGACTGAACTGCCTTGTGCTGCATTTGAGCCGGCATTGTATATGTGTTTGTGTGCAGCGTTCTTACAACGAGAATACATTTTAAAGAAAAAATAACATCCTTCAAGGCGTCTTCTTCACCACGCCCGTCCTCTGCAGGCAGAGGAGGGCCTTCGGGGTGAGCGGAGACAATGGAGCCCCCTTCACTGCTCCTGTGCGTGCGGGAAAGGGCTGAGGTTATTAGTTGAAACCGAGTAACCTTTCCAGGCTTTCATCTCTTTCTCTTCAAATTTGAATATGAAAAGCATATTCAAGTCAAAGACCATCACTTTAATGACATTTGGCAGTCATTTGATTTATTAGGTTTTAGAAAAAATTTTCCTTTAAATATTTCATCATACTATGCTAATCCTAGTAATATTGCCAGCTGCAGCCTTGTACCTGTATTAGTGGAGACAGAATGGTGTGGACTTTTCTCTGTCATCCTGGTAAAATTTCCATGAATCTACTGAATAATAAAATAACCTTATTGAAATATTCAGATTTGGGTTTTTAGTTAAAGTGTCTTAGAATACATAATAAAAGGAAATGTCTTTTGAAAGAAGGGGGTAAAATTACTTCATCAAATATTGAGGGGGTTGGACAGCAAAGGAAATTGTTCTTTATGAGGATATTTTTACAGGAGGATACTTGTGCTTTTCAATTTGTTTAATTATATTATATGCTTTGAAATATCTAAGTAATCACTATGGTAAATTTACACGCTGATTTATATTTAAGAATGAATTTCTAAAAGTTGGTCACATAAACAAGGCTAATGTTCAGGATTTTCTAATTATGATTCGAAGTTATGTAATTCCCACTGGCGTGCCTCTAGTATGATAAAGCTGAATAAGGAAACCCCCCTTATTAAAAACTATAAAAACACATGTAACTGAGGTGTCACCTTGGCGTGATCTCATTTTTGAGTCCTCGTCTATTATTTGTTTTAGATCATTCTCGAGGAAACACATGTGACCCTTGTAACGATGTCTGTGACACCGAAATCCATTAAATAAAAATCGAAGGGCAAATGACACTATCAAACAAATATGTATTTTATTTGTTAATTCTGTGAAAATGATATAAAAATAAATTGTGAGAACATACATTAAATTAGATAAAAACTTTGTTTTTTTTGTTTGGGAACTACTGACTGAATGAAATGGGGCAGGGTCTGCTCTGGTTAATATGGATTCATTGAGCTACATGTATTAGCATGATAGGCATGAAGTGTTTGACAGGCTTCGATCTCTGAACAACCCAAACTTTCTCAGGTGCTGCAGATGAAGTAACAGCGGCGATAAACATGAACTTCCTTCTGTAGTCTAAGACAAGGCCAAGGGACCCTTGTCATTCTGAAAGCATAGATGGAGATCTCCTAATCTCCCCTCCTGGCGGACTCCCGGTGGGGCATTTGTAGCCACACATGTAAATCAGGAGACTCTTGCCCAACACCATTAACTTCAAACCCTGGGGCTTCAGAATCTCACCCCATCTCCCTCTGTCGTGAGTCATCGATCACGAGCAACTAAAGGGTAGGGTGCAGTGCCTTCCAAAAGAGAACACCATAGGCCTTCGTGTTGTATTGAAAGTTGATAGTGAGAAATGTTAAAGGGTTTTTTGTTCATTATATGTTCCTTTGTTGGGTTGTTTTTTTTTAACAGATGTCAGAAAAGATTCGGATCGAGGTCATAGCTCTGAGCCTCAGTGACCCCTGCGTGACGGCGGACGACACCATCCGGCGGCTCTTCGTGGAGTGCCGGTTCTACAGCCTCCCCGCCGAGGAGACCCCCGTGTCCCTCCCCAAGCCCAGGCTCGGGCAGTGGGTCTACTTCAACTACAGCCACGGTGCGTACGAACCGGAAGGACCAGAAAGCACGCTCCTACCCTATTCCTAGAAAGTCCCCGAGTCTGGTCAGAGTAGATGGGGACAAGTCACATCTGAGCATGAGGATAAAGAAACTGAAGTAGAACTGAAGGAAATTTTGAAGCAATGCTAAGTTAAAATTAAAACAATGGGGAGACAATGGTTCTGAATGTATCTGCTGGCTCATAGTGTCATTTTTTTAAAAATGCCACTCAGAACTACAGTTGAATTTAATAGAAAAATACGGTATTTCAAGGGGTGAGGGGAAGACTAGTTTATTAGTCATGCGGAATTGAATGATTCAGGGGCCTAATTTTTTCCCACCTTCCTGATCGACGTCATCACGTAGGGGTTTTATGACAGATGTCCGCGTCTCCCCCGGCGTCGGGTGTTGGGGACTACAGTCTGGTGACAGAGCTCTCCCCGCACATCCGTTCCCAGCAGCAGGCAGGCCCCCCTAGTTAAGGGCTTTCTCCTCCAGCTGACCGACACACAGGTCTCCTGGACCAGCGCAGCCCCAGCAGGCGGTGTTGCAGTGCGTGCGGTCACTTTAGGCTGGCATGTTTAGCAATGTGTTCATTGCTTCAGACAGCAATCACAGGAGTCATGAGTATTTAGATACCTGGTCTACTCTTCCCTGTAGCCACAGTTCTTACTACTTTTATGTGGACTCGGGCAAGATGTTTAAATCGCACGGTTCCCTGCTTTCTCACCTTTTGAATAACATGCTCTCTGAGATCCATTCCAGCCCAAACGCTGTCATTCCAGAACAGCAGATTGGCTGAGTGATCGCATGGGAAATGAGTAGTGCGGTCCGGGCAAAAACCCGGTCCCTCCTTCCTTCCATCAACTTGGTATGACAGAAACATTTCCAAAAATATTTTCTCAAGCTTCCTATAGATGTTTTCACTGCAAAGTACCAGAAAAGTAAACCATATCAAAATATTATTAGAACTGAAAGAACTGTTTAGTCAACTAATTTTAACAAAGATACTCCCAAGAAGAGTGGCAGACTCCTCTGGTTTCTGTATAATTGTTTGTAAAGGCCAACAGTGGAAAGTTTGGTTGGACTGGGAACAAAACTATGTTTTTGAAACTGATTGTACATTGAAAAACTTGGCCCAGCCCCAGAGCAGATGTTTCCATTTGCCGAAGGAACAGCACAAAGCATCCTCGGGCGAGACCAGAGACACACGCTCGAGGGTCCTGAGTTTCTGCGTTTTTACTCGGGGGCCTGGGTCTGTGCGGGGCTTTTGCTTGGTTGCTTGGCTGGATTGGTTCTGCTTTTGTGTGTTTGGTTTCCTCCTTTCACTGCAAGGTAACCTACTATCTAACTGGTGTTTTCAAAGTTGCTGATATTTCTATGAACTGGCCACATGATATCAACAAGAAAGTCAGTAACCTATTAAAAACAAATTCAGTGTAGTGTTCACCTTTCCTCACCTCTTCCTGCCTATTGAGATTTGACTATGTAGACTTTTTAAGATTAATTGAGGGGAGGGGAATGTACTCTGTGCTTAAAAGCAAAATAATGCTGTTTTATTTCTACTGTATCTGGAGAAATGAAGTCCTAGGTCATCATCAAACTTAAGAAATAATTAATATTAACCTTGTAAGTTTTATTTTATTTTTCACTTAAGTATGACATAATGAAAATGTTTATCTTTAAAGTGTTACATTTACCTCTCCTTCATTGCAGGGGAACCTCCTTGAATCATCGGTTAATAAGTAACCAATCTAACCTAATTATTGTTGTGATTTACCACTCACTTGTTACTTGATGTAAAAGATCAGTATAGTGTGGACTTACATCTTCCAAATCTTATACGACTTTTAAACTCACATGGGAGGTTTAGAAGGACAGTTAGCGTGTGCTGTCTCCTATCTGAGCACCGCACAGCGGAGCGGCTGCCTGGACCTGGTGATGCAGTACGACTTGAGTCCACCCGTTCAGAGGGGGCTACTGCACACGGAGGCCCCAGTCAGGTGCATGAAAGCAGAGGCTGAGACCGGTGGTCCCCAGGATTGTTCATAGCCCAGCTCAGTCTGTAGTAAGAGGCGTAATACCAGCTTCACCTACACAAACAATCTGTCTTCCTTGGGCTACTAACACCGAAAGAACATGGGTAGGCAATAGTAGCAAGGACAAAACAATCATATTTTATTGGGCTTGAAAATTTTGCTGAGAAAGTAAAAGAAAAAAGTTTGAAAGAAGATTAATGGTGGGTCTGAAGAGTGTTGTCTGGGGAACTGACAGTGAGGAGAGAAAAGATGAATGAAATCGCCTGGGGTTTTTATGAGACTCTCACAGAGCGAGGTCCTTCGTCTCTGAGCGCTGAGGAGTCTGTCTTTGGGGACGACTGAAGTGTGACTTGGAGTGTGAGAAGGGTGCAGGACTTCAGGTTGTGCTGCTGAGGAGAGGAGAGGAGAGGCCAGGCCAGGCCAGGATGGGAGGGTGCCACTCTAACGCAGCAGCTTTCTGGGATGGAGGTCGTCCACGCTTCTTAGTTAAACCGTCTGCATCTCCCCCTGCGGCAGAAGCCAGGGCTGTGTTGTCAGGGTAGACCTTTCAGAGCCGACTCAGGCATTGACACTGGACTGCTGGTTGGTGTCTCTTTCAGACAGATGCTTTCAGTACGTTTCTGTCCGGTTCTAGCGAGTCCTAAACAAGTGTGACTTCTGATGACAATGAAAGGTAAATAGCTTGCCATTTGGGAGTTCTGATATTTCTCATCATCACCAGAGTTGCTTTGGAAAGGATGTGTCAGAACTTGTGGAATGGCGGACTTTTTTCCGTCAAGTTTCAGAGGACAAGAGGGATGTCCTTAGAACCGGGACCCAATCAGAAGTGGCCACTGTGTTTCTGATTCCAGGTGTTCAGCCCAGCGTGGCTACTTCCCGCCCCCACTCATAACTGGGCAGAGGAATGCTGGGCGCACCGCCAGGCTCAGTGTGTGCGTCCTGACCAGCAGCAGCGCCTGGAAAGATGCTGGGAATGCAGGTTCTCAGGCCCCACCCCAGGCCTGCTGAGTCAGAGAGTGGGGTAAACTAGGTGACCCACATCTTAGCATGCCCTCCAGAATTTTCTGAGCCCCCAGGCTGTGTCCACGTGCCTAGGCCAGGCCTGGTCTGTACAAGCAGGACAGCCGAGCTCTCATTTTGTGCACCTGTGGAGAAGCTTATTAAGTAGCCTGAGTTTTTCCAAAAAGAAGTTTTTAAAAATGTTCAGCCAAGAGAATTATGTAAGGCGCCTGGACCGGGGGTTTGTAAGCGCACTCCCTTTAGGAGGGTGAGCGGAGGACGATGTTCCTGCGCAGTGAGGGCGTGTCCTCACGCTGCAGCCCATGCCAACCCTAGTGCGGCGCTGCAGCTCAGGCAGCAGCAGGGCCTGGGCCCCCGCCGAGGGAAGGAGGAGGTGCAGTGCAGAGGGGAGAGGGCAGGCTCTGGAGACCTCAGTGACCCACATGCTTAGGCACACCCACTCATTGCTAAGGGCACTGTGCAGAGGGCGCTGAGCTGAGAGTTGCCGGCCTGGGATTTGCCCCGTCACTGATGCCCTCCTGCACAGATGCCTGCACCTCCCTCCCCCTGCACCCTACTCAGTGCCGGCACATCTTCCGCCCCCAGTTAGTATTTGCTCAGCCGAGCCCAATGGTGAGATCATCTGCTGGCGTCAGAGTGTGAGACTGAACGGACTGTCCTGGGAAACATTCTCGGGGTGAAGCGGGTCTGCTCCCCGAGGGAGCCTGGCCCTGGCACGGCCAGTGTGCCGTTCCCCCAAGGCATGCTGCTGATCAGGGCTGGCCTCTGAGCTGAGATCTGGTGGCAGGGCCGCCTTTGCCCCCCCAGTGGCATCTGAAGAAGAAATGTCTTCAGAAGCTAGAACTTTGCTGAAAGGCTGCCGGCCGAGAAAAAGTGATCAGGGTGCACACCGGCGTGCTCATACTTGGAGGTGCCATTTCCCCAAGTGCAGGCAGTTGTGCACGGCTGCAGGGGGCCGCAGGCTCCTTCCTGGTGGGGTGCAGCGCACGTGTCTGGTCTCCACCCTCAGCTACGTTGGGTCGGCGCGCTCCTGCAGGCCAGCATGCACCCTCAAAAGCCAGACACACTTCACCCGCCACGTTGCTCTCCCCAGTCCCCCACCCGACACCAGCACACGGCAGTCTGCACTCCCTCCAGCCCGCACTCCAAGGCCCCTTGTACCGAGTGTTGTGGCAGCAGAGGAAGATTAGATTACCAGGGCTGTCAGGAAGGACAGTCTCCCTGCCATACATTATCATGTCACTCACCGCGTGGGTGAAAGGAAACGCGGTAGGTCCCCCAAATACAAAGCAATAGAGACCTCTGGCTCTCGCTGTCATGACTGCCAGCGCCAGGAACAGGCAGTGACAGCAGCGGCCCTCTCGGATGGTGACTGCCAGGGACCGGCACTGCGTCACAGGCCTGCTGGGGGGACACTCGCCACTGGGGCGGCTTTCTTTCCCCGGGTGTGCGAGCGCAGTGCCGGGACTGCGCCTCTGGGACGGCATCGATGCCGGTCCAGAAGGGGACAGATGTAGCGAATTCCTGAGTGACTCCTGTGTGGCCTTGTTTCTTTTTCTTTTCGGTGCAGTGATCTACGTGGACAAAGAGAACAACCAAGCGAAGAGAGATGTCTTGAAAGCTATACTGCAGAAACGAGACATGCCCCACGGAAGGTACAGGTCGCCGCCTATGTTCTCCGGTGGTTTGAGAGCAGAGCTCTGTATCATGGTGGGGGCAGAGAGTGCAGGATGGGGAGTCAGAGCACGAGACCTCCCCGGGTACCCCCCAACCCCGGAAACACAGTCGCCCTGCCTGCCACACGGGCTGACCCTATGGGTCCTGTGGTGCCCCGAAAACCAAGACTGTCCACACAGGTGACGCAGCCCATTGCCGGCCACATGCAATAAGGAGCCTCACTGTGCTTGTAGGGAGGGCGTTCTTCGGAGCACACGGTGTGGGCGTAAACCCCTCCCCCATCGCTTACTAGGCGTCTGACCTGGGACATGTTCCCGTGCCCCACGGTCCTCCCCTGTGGGACAGGTAACGGTGCAGCACAGGGACCAGGGACATTGTAGAGATCACAGAGTGTTCGCTGGCAGAGAGACTGGCCCCCAACAGGCACTTAAGTACACGACAGTGTTAGTTGCAGTCGGTGTAGGTAGTAGTAAGGTTCATGTTATTATTTTAATAGCTCATCAGCCTTTCAGACTAATATTTATTTTACTATCATGGCATAATAATTCATCATTTGATTCTTTTTTTAATGCATGGTAGGGGATGAACTTGAATGGGACACTTTGCAATTCTGGTTCAGTAGAGAAATCACACTTTTGAAAAGGGAAAAAACCTGGTCTCAGTGAGTGTACACTGTTGTGTAAGCTGCCCCCCCGTGCAGTTTGAGGCATCTCAGTGCCGCCCATGAACCCCGAGCTGGCCCCCCCGTGGTCTGGGGAACCCTTGGTCTGGTCTCCGCACCTTGTGGCCCAGAGACGGCTCAGCCTCTTGCTGCCTCAGACCCGGAGCTCCCCCACTGCCAGAGAGAGACGCGGGCCCCTTCCTGCCTGGGAGCCCCTGAGGTGAGGATTAAAGACCTGTTTTTCAAAGAGCTTCCACACTGACAGTTTATCCCATTCCAAGGAGGGAGACTGGAAGTCTCAGCTCTGAGGCTCTCAGAGCAGCTTTTCCTGAAGTCCTCGAAAGCTGTGCAGCGTTGGTGCTGACGCCCCGGGAGCTGGCCTGAGGCTCTGTCTGTCCCGGCCCTCCCGAGTGTCGGCCGAACCGTGCAGACCACAGCCAGAGCGGCCTGGATCCTCGTGCCTGGCGTGCGCAGAGCAACACGCACCGTGCAGCGAACTGCACCAAGGACCTTTGCCTCCTGCCCCATACGACGCTTGCACACATACGACTGTCACTTTAAGAGGGAGGTCGCACACTGAAACAAGACTTTAGAAAACACTTATTTGAAGTCGTAGTATTTTATGTGTCGTACTAAATACTCACCGTCCCCACTCTGCACCCTTCACAATCCCCGTGTGAACAGGTATTACCTTGGGCTGCAGCATAGGGACTTCTGTTTCCTAACATGGACTTAGTAATGGAGTGAAGTGTTGAGCACTTGTTTTCAGCAAGTTAAAGTATCGTCGTGTTTACCTGTGTGTTGGGAAAGGATATAATTTATGCATATTTTCCAAGGCCCAGACACTGAGATTTCTGAGAATGTTACCTAGGAAACAGGTTTCTTTTTTCACTTCTGATGTGGGATGGGTGCATTTTGAAAATGGTTAAAATTGTAGTTTACAAACATCCGAGGTTCGCACTGCAGCGCCAAGACACGTCCAGAGAGGGCTGCACTGCAGACCCCTGCTGTGTGGTTCGTCTGGGGTGTCTGGCCTCCACACGTGTCACTCACTCAGATCAGCTCCAGCGCGCCCCGCGCGGTTCGTGGCTAAAAGTGAAACGAAACTTGGATGCTGCTTGTAAGTTGAGAGACTGCTGAAGTAAGACCAATATTTCCTATTTCTGCTGGGCGGAGCTGCAACATTTGTCTGCCATGGTTCAGGAAGCCTGATCTCTCCACCTCATAGAACACACATGGTTGGTGAAATTGCTTCTCAGCAACTCCGAAGTTGTGCATTTCTATAGCAAAGATTGCATTTTTATTGAAAAGGCTGCCCTAGCTCCATGGTCTTTGTTCCACGGATCCCATTAGCCTTACAAGTAGAAGTGTCAGAGGCTGATCAGAGGGTGTGTGGCAGGGCCAGCCTCTGCTTCGTCCCCGCCTCGTAACTCCTCCAGATCAGAGAGCTCCTGTCTTCAGGGCTTAGAAAAGCGGATTACTGTCCATTTGCAGGCTTGGTGTGCTCTAATAATTCTAGTGGTTCATGTAATAACTTACCTAGCCTAATGTCACTTTCTTTTTATTGCAATCATTGGAAATTTCAAGATTTCTCCTGTAGTGATAAAAGCCCTTCGGGGAGTTTTGTTCCCCCATGAATTTCCACGTCTCTTCCTCCCCCCGCCCCCAGCATCCACTTCACTGTGGTCAGCGACCCGCCGGAGGATGAGCAGGAGCTGGAGTGCGAGGACGTGGGCGTGGCGGACGTGGACCTCGCAGAGGCATTTCGGGAAGGGAGAGACATCGTGGAGCAAGACATCGACGGTATGGGCTGGAGCAGCAGCTGTGGGAACCCAGACTCTTGATTAAAACCTCCTCTTGCTGGCTGCGAGGGCAGTGAGTCACATGCGAGTTGGATTCTCACAACTCGAGCTGGCGTCTTGTTGGAGCTGGAAGTCTCTCCCTTACATCCCTCCTCTGTCCTTCCCCTCTGCCTTCCCTTGAATCAACGGAAATTTAAAAATAATTAGTTGTATTGCACAAGGAATGATTTATTTTATATATACTGGGGGGTGGCGTGTGACAAATTGGGCCACTGGGCGTTTTCGTGGTGTTTATGAAAGCCTGTTGCTGCCAGGCTGCCTTTCAGCTGAGGCCTATCCCTCCGAGGGAGCGTTTCAGGGCCTTCACAAGGCTTCCCTTCAGTCCAGAGGTGCAGCTGGGCAACAGGGTCCCAGTGAACACCTCGGAGGGGCCCTGGTCACCTACCCCCCAGACCTGGGAGGGCAGAGACCCCTGACCGATGTGCTCTGCAGGATCTCACTGGGAGTGGGGCCCAGCAAGGCTAACTTCTTCCCTTGCCTCTGGAAGGGCATATTTGGAACACACTGAAGAAATTGTTCTTTAGGAATCAGACTTTCAAAAATCATTACTGGGTGGCCTGACCTCTCCACAGTATGTGGACAAATGAGGGGGAGTCCTAGTCTCATTTGTGAGGTTAGCAGAGCCATCTCTGGAAAAGTGTACATATTAGTTTACTCATTTATCTGTGCGTTAAATGACAACTAACTAAGCACCTAAGTGCCAGGCACACAGCCCAGCCATGGTTCATATATCAGGCTGCTTGGCCTGTGTATGTGTCAAGCGCTCAAAAGCCAAGCCCTGGCTGGTATGGCTCTGGGGGTTCGATGACATCCTGCAAACTGCAAGGTCATTGGTTTGATTCCCAGTCAGGGCACGTGCCTGGGTTGCAGGCCAGGTCCCCAGTCGTGGGCATGTGAGAGGCAACCAATTAATGCTTCTCTGGCACATCGAGGTTTTTCTCCCTCTCTTTCTCCCTCCGGTCCCCTCTCTGCAAAAATAAATTAAAAAATCTTCTTTAGAAAACTGCTCAGAAGTTATGATCAAGCCACGTAAGATCAAACTAGATCAAATAACCAAATGAGAAGCCTGTCCTGAGAAATGTTGATAAACTAGGCATGCATATCTAATTACAAGACAGTTGGCCAGAACTTTGTCTGGCAGCTGCAGAAGAAAAAGGTGAAAGAATTAAAATATGAACCTAAACCACCCTATTAAAGACACCCAGGACCAAGAGGGCCTGACAAAAATAACCAAAATTATATGTGCTTTATAGTCATAATTTTTTCTCAGCCAGTTCTGGTCAGCAGCCCACGTCCTCATTGTGCAGGACCCAACCTCAGGTGACCATGTGGCCTCCCAGACAGCTGCCGCGGCCCCGAATCGGGGAAGTCACACAGGGAGCGGTGGTCAGTGCAGGGTGGGAGGGCGCAGCCCAACGCCCTGCAGTGCCCCTGCCTGTTCCTTTCTCCACCCAAGAAAGAGTCTTTATGTCCCAAGCTCTGTTTGGAGGTTCACACACGCACACACGCACACCCCTACATATTGAAAAGTTCAAGTAAAACCACAAGGAATACAAACAGGAACTACATAGACTCATGAATGCTATCCAACTCACGAAGTCCAGGATTCTGGTCTTGAGTCACACTAGCGAGTGTCCGTGTGCGCAGAGGTGGATCACAGGTTCTGAGTCCCGTGCCACCTGCTGCCCGCCGGACTCAGAGGGCCTGATGCTTCCGCCCAGCATCTCTGCTCTGCTCCCCTGCGGTGTCGGTCACAGACCCTCAGAGCCCAGCCATAGACCTCACCCCTCCTGACTCTGCCATTTTCGCTTTTCCTACTTTCACGTTAAATGGAATGCTCTCCTCAGGAAGATAGTCGCCAGTCCCAATTAGGACCCAGTAACTTCTGTCCAATAGTTAGAGCAAAGTCTTCTCTGTTGTGTCTTAGTCCTTTCAGACTTATTTCTCTCTGGCTTAGAAACGCAGACTCAGTGCAGGGACAGGCGTCCACTAGGCAAACGTCATTAGCTCTGGCTCCTTGAGCAAAATGTGTCCAAAATGTCTAAAGTGAATGTCTGCACACACACGCAGCAGCTTCAATTTTTAGGTTTCTGAGATGCCAGTGGACTTCAGACTTTTGTAGAAGTACCTTCGTCTTTTTAACTACTGTTTCAGCTCCCCTGCCTGAATAAAAATCAGTTGAATGATAGGAACATTTTTCTGCTCTTTCCTCCCTAGTGTTGGACGCCCGAGCGGGCGGTGGAAGAATCGGCCAGCTCCGGGTAACCGTCGAAGCGCTGCAAGCCCTTCGGTCTGTGTACGAGGAGTACAGAGACGACTGGGAGGCTTGAGCGACGGCTCCGGTGTGCCTCCTGCTCCCGAGTGAACGCCCCCATGCCAGCCCTCAGACGCGCAGCATGTGGTCACTCCCGCACACACCATCAGTTCGTGGGGAGCAGGGAGGCCTGGCGCTGAAGCGTCCAAGTTTCGTGTACTCTTTCCCATGTTTATTTTCCTGTCCCCACCTCCCCACACCCACCACCCCTCAGGATCTCGGGTCCCCACGGGGGGACACCTGCTCCATAATTCATACCTGCATGACAGCATAAGAGAGTCCGCTTGCACTCAGCACTTTCTTAGGAGGTGCTGAAATGCAAGTCCCATTTTTAATAAGCCAGCAGCATACATCTTAGAAAACCTATGAAAAAGAAATACTTTTATGTTATCCCTAATCATCCCAGTAAGTGGAATGCCTGTGATTAGCCTCATTAGGAGTTTTATACTGCGAAGATTTTATTAGAAGCAATATATGAAAATTACTCGGATTAATGTGTTAATCCTCCTCTTTAAAATGCTAATATCCATTTTATGCACATTACAGCTCAGTGTGCATTTTCATTGATGCCTGCAGTTGCTATCAATTAAATACAAAGAATGAGACTTGCCACCAACTTACTAAATTACTGCAAGTTTTCTGTTTTTCTTTCTTCAGAATCGCAGTTCTCCCTGTTTACACTGTTTCCATGGTCTGTGATGGCGACGTGGACAATGGGGGCCAGGACCGTGTGGACAGTGTGTGAAGGGGAGACAAATACGAGTACATACAAACTTTCCACTTCCAACGCTGAGCTTTCGACAGAGAAAGAACTTATTAAAAGCATGGCTCAAGATGATATGCTCAGTTAGACCCAAAAGGAGTATCTTTTTATCATTTTTTAAATGTACATCCAGCTTGTACAATGCTGGGTGTATCTGGATAACCAGATCCTCAAAAAGCCGCTCAGAAAGTTAATTTTCTAGCTTTCGCCGGATCTCGCTGAAGGATTTAATTGATATTTTTAATGGAGCTGTGAATCAGCACTGCGAGAGAATTGTCTCTAGAGGGCTGGTCGATAATGCATTTCATTTTTTAATTTACTTTTTTATTTGTCGTTTTCTTCAAAGGATTTTTATAGGCTGCGGGTTTTCACTGTTTGCAAACAGGCTATGTTCCTTCTTAAGCATATGTAAAGTATTCAGAGAGATAAGTAATTTATTAAAATCTACCTAATTTGCCGTGATATATTAAATCTCTGCTTCAGTGATCACAGACCATTTCATTTAGAGAATTAGGCATTCCCTCTTTGTGTGATTAAAGCTCTGGAAAATGAGTTCTTTGCTCCTATTTGTGAACATTCAAAGCTTGCTAATGGCAAGAAGATGGAATAGATTATGAGACAATTTATTACAGTTCAGCAGAGAAAAAAAGCAGCTATAATGCAGAAATGCAAGTATGAATATCTGCGTATGGTTGGGGCCGTCTGTGCTCTCGCGGCTTCAGTAATGACCCTCGTCTTCGGGGGGCTTTGAAGCGGCACCCGCACGGCATTAATTTGTTGGTGTGCATTGTGGGGCCAGCGGGGCACGATCCAACCGCAGAAATCTCCGAGTCCTGTTTCTGCCACCGGGCCTCCCTGTTTGTGGACTTCCATCCCCGAGAAGAATCATGCGCCGCTCAGACTCTGCGAATCTTCACCATAACTCATTCCTCTGGAACCTTCTGGAGACCACAGACGTCTGCGGCCTGAGCCTCTCCAAGCCCAGTGAACAGCCACATGTTTGTTGTCACTTCAGCTGGCTCTGAGCTCATCCTCTTGGCCTCCCCTCCAGCTCTCTCTGGCTTTCCTGCAGGGACAGAGTCATTAAGGCCCGTCAGATCCCCGGCAGTAATTCGAAACAGCCGGGCTGCACCCTGGGATTAACCGAGTGGTTTTCGAGACATTTATTGTGGTATTCTCCCAGGAGGTTTGCATTATTGTTTTAAAACATTACATCCCGAACTAAATACCCTTTCTGTGGGGGGGAGGGCTGGATCGCGCTGACTTCTTATGTGTGAGTAGAGGGGGGATTTCTTAGAAAACTTCTGAGATCTAGTCAGCGGTGCGAGGTGTGCACCCCCAGTAAGAGTAGGTGAATAGTCTTGTTCTGTCCCCCTCACGTTTGCTGTGATAGGTCACTGAAGACGGTTTTTCCGGTTTTACAGCACTTGCCAACCACATAACCCTTCACAAACCTCATTTCCCGAGTAGCCGAACCGCTGCTGCCACGTGGACTGCGTGTAGCCTGGGTGCTCTCCTGTGGACCCTCCCCCTGGGCTGCTGATCTGTCCGAGGGCGGCTTCTTGTTCTGTTCTGTGCCAGCCAGCGCGCTATGAGAAGCTGGCCACCTCCTGGGCCCACGGCAGTGATTTTCTCTCCATGAGTGCAGCCAAACCTGTTCTGGGAGCGTGGCAGGAGGGTGCGGGTGGGGCCTGGCTGCTCGAATGCCCTGTCGAAGGTGCCACTCCTGCGACCTGCAGCTCCTGGCGTGAGTGCGCCCACTGCGCCCAGCACACGGGCCGCAGTGCCTCCAGCTGGAAATGTAAGCAGAGACTCGGCATGGGGTGTGGGCGAGCGTGTCCCGCATGGTTTTCGCCCGCGGTGGAGACGCCGGGTCCCCGGCCACTGTCAGGAGGAGCAGTTGACAAAGACGGGTTTTATGGTTTACAGTGTGGCATACGTAGAGAACATTTCTCTTCACTCTCAGTTTCAACATGTTTTCTAGATTATCATGGTTTATTGCCGTTTAACTTAAATTAGTTTTTTAGAGAATAAATAGAGAATATATTTAATCAAATAAAGAACAGCCGCATTGAAATTCTGCTGTTCCTGCCATTCACTTGTTACCACGAAACACAAATAAGTTCTGTGTGCTGTGAAGAAGTGTGGGCTGAGGGCGGCCGTGTGCTGTGGGGGGCTCTGCATGCACCCGTGTTCCCACGACAAAACATAAATTATTTCAGTAATCTGACATCGAGAGCTGTGACAATGAAAACCACTTCTTACACATGTCCTAACAAGAATCTGATTAACGTTTTTGTGGATGTGGAAAATAACTTTTTTTACTCAAACTGGCAGTGTTGCTGAATTTTGAATGATTTCCTTATGTGCCCGAGAGCAGAATGTGGGTCATGTCTGTGAACAAATTTGACAATGAAATGGCATCTTCGTGCAGTTGAAAACGACCGAGGGAGAGCTTCGGGAGCTAGAACTGTCAAGTGATTGACAGTATCAGGATGAGCACGTGTCAGGAAGTCACGGGTGCCTGAAGGCCTGCGACTACCTCCACAAAGGCAGAGGACACCCACGCGTCTCCACGCACCGGGCCGCACGCCTCACTCATTCGATCCACGCGTGGGAGCAGAGACAGCTTTGCGTGCCTGTTGTTCAGGACAGGACCCCTGGTCAGCCGGAAAGCGTAGGAACACGTGTTTCAGAAACCAGGCGTGTGCAGTTAGGAAGCGTCTCACCCTGATCTCTCTTCATCTCACAAGATACAGCGTTTCCACTTCTGTCTCCAAGAGCCACCGCAGACGGCGCCTGGCAGTCTGATCCCCTGGAAATCGGGCCCCTGCTCCTGGCCTTGCTACACCTTCGTCCTTGCCCTTCCCGTCCCCGCGGCAGCGACTGAGGCATCAAACGGCACCCCCTCCGCAGCTTTTCTGAAACGCAATCTGGTTCTCTCAGAACCAGGGCGCCCCCCAGCTTTTTCCACAGCCCCTCGCCCCTCTCTCGGCTGAGATTTGCCTTTCTGGTCCCCGTCATCACTGCACACCGTTAGTTTGCTTACTGAATTTACCGTCCTGATCTTTATTTTTCCATCGTCTGTTCTGTTCACACCTGTATTCAACCAGATGCCTCCTCCCCCTGCTCATGTTTAGTTAGCGAAAGCACCCTCCCCCTTTTCCTGGGGGGGTACAGACACTGCCTGATACGCCAGCCCCAGTGTCTGCTCCAATGGCCTTCCCAAGATATCCCTTGTGTTAAGACCTGTCTTAATTTGCCCTGACCAGTGTAGTTCAGGTGATTGGGTGCTGTCCCACAAGGCGAAAGGTCACCAGTTCGACCCCTGGTCCAGGCACAAGCCTGGGTTGCAGGTGCAGTCCAGTTGGGGCATGTACGGGAGGCAGCTGATCAACCTTTCTCCCCCACATTGATGTTTCTCTCCCTGTCTTTCTCCCTCCCTTCCGGTCTCTCTGAAAATTAAAATAAAAGGCCAGTCATAATTTAACATGGCAGGGCCAGTCTTAGCCCTTATGAAACTAAGAGAACAACATGCTAATTCTTGCATGTTGGCTTCTTGTACTGTATTTACAGTGAAGCAACAGAGACTGTAACTCAAAGTTCTCAGGGATCACTGGTAAGGGACTGAAGCCTAGTGAATTTTTCACTTAGGGAGATGTGCTGCTAAAGTTGAGTTCCATGTGGTATAAATGTTCTTGCCATACTCACAGGTGTCATCATGAACCATAGGGAAAATGAGAGAAGTTTTCGAGGAACACGTAAGAGACCACATACAGCATAGAGATTCCGGGGACTTTTCTAAACCAGGGAGGAAAACGAGCTGGAAGACGAGAGAGCGGGGCTGAGTATGTGAACTAGAAGTTAACGATATGTGTGATTATCGTTCTGGGTTCTAACAGGACAAGAAGTAACCCTTTTTACAGAACAACGAGGAGACAAAATTCTGCAAACCTCCAGGAGTGTCCAGCCTTCTGGTGTCTCTGGGCCACACTGGAAGACTCGGGCCGCTCCTCAAATAAATCACAACACGTAATCGCAAAAAAACCTCATCATGTTTTAAGTAAATTTACAATTTTGTGCTGCGCCACATTCACAGCCACCTGGGCCGCTCTTTGGACACCCCTGCTTCTGTGTACGTGGGGAGAACACATCAGCTCAGAAGCCCCCACCGAAGTGGAGGAAGGCAAGGGCTGGCATGAGAGGAGCTCGGGGCAGGATTCTAGTGGCGGCACAAACTGCACACCCCTGGAAGGAGGAGGTCCACCCTGAACGGGGGATTCTCAGACCAGGCGTGAGGCCCGCTGGGTCAGAACACTGGCTACCGGGAAAGAGACTGGAAGGGTTGGGTGCGGGGTGAGGGACGCAGGACCGGAGGCAGTGGCCTTGAAAATACACCCTGCATTTTGCAAGGGCACCGTGTCCTTTGGAGAGGTAGCAATTAGGGGAAAGAGGAAACCAGCTGAAACTCCGGGCCCCAGAGAAACAAGATTGATTAAACGGCATCAATAGCAATAAAAATCAGTCACTTATTAAAGAAAACTACACTTCCCTGTAGCAACAGAAGAGGACACTCTTGAGCTAAGAAAACTTGTGAGCCAGCCAGGCTCTGCCCCTATGATTATCTGCCCCAGCTTGTGCAGAAGAATCCCAGACAAGTTTTCGTTGAAAAAGAAAAAGAATCCCGCATCCCTATTCCTTAAGAAATAAAACAAGGATGGAGGTCAACTTTAATAATGGTGAACGTAACAGTTTGGACAAACCTTTTTGTTAAGAACAAACAGAAAAGCTGATTGTGTGCGCACACACGCACACTATACATTCAGTCCGGGGACAGAGGACAGCCCCAAGGGTGGGCCAGGAATGACAGAGGCGTCTGCCAGCCGGAAGAGGCTGCACAAGGTCTTCCCCAGGCATGGGTGCACATCTGAAACTGACTGGGCACAGGAGATGAGACCACGTGAGGACTGAAGGTCAAGAGACGAGGGAAACGAGCCATTCGGATGACGGAGCCATCGTCTACGGACTTCAGAAATGACTCAGCGTGTTCATAGTTCGAAGGCAATCATAAGACATTTGACATGGAATTGGACATCACTTAAAAAGAATCAAGTGGAATTTCTGTAAGTGTGATTGAAATTAAGATTCACTAAGTGGTTCTAGCAGCAAATCAGACACAATTTAGGAGGGAACTAAAAAAAAGTCAAGATGACATTCATTCTGATGCATGGAAAGAAAATGAAACATAGTAAAAAAGGCAGGGGGATTTAAAAGACTCGGGATTGTGTGGAAAATTATACGTATAATCGAAGGACAGGAAAAGGGAATTAGAATCAATATCGCAAGAGAGAATGGCTAAGAATTTCCCAGAATGCACATTAGGTGGAGACATGAGAAGGACCCAGCCCCGTATGCCCATGATGGACAAACACAAAGTCGCTCAAAGCGCATCAGCAAACAAGGGAAATCCAAAGACGGAGAAAATCTCATCAGTCAGAAGCAAAAGACGCCGCCTACAGCTGAGTCCGTAACTGGAACAGCGGAAGCCAGCAGGAAATAGCACGGAACACCTCTTGGGCCCCACCTCCCTGCCACCTCTTTATCTTTCATTCACAGACGTGGAAACGAACACTCCAGGGGGACTCCTGCCCATGCGAGCCAGGAGCTAGTGCATAAACACGGCCCCTCTTCTCTGCGGACAAGCCGGAGGCCGAGTCCCTGGGGTTGCAGCAGACGTAAGCCCCATCGCCCGCAGATCAGCCTGCTGACGCAACTTGGTCCTGGCTTCCTCCTCTGAGGCCTGATGCCTGCCAGCCCTCCCTCCTCTCTCTCTGGGGTCGTTTCCCAGACAAACTGCCTGCGTGCAAGCCCTCATTCCAGGCTGGCCAAGCCCTGGGGAGCCCCCGCGGAGTAGACGCTGGGAGTGGCCCCAGGACACAGAACATCAGGATGGCACTCCAAAACGGGGTGACTCACTAGTGAGATGGCAAAAGGAATGACACTGTTGATCGTGAGTGGTCTCGTGAGGAGCCTGGCATGTGACAGTCTGGACGGTGGCCTTTTAAGATGGGGTGGCGAAGCGTTGGGTTATCAGCTGTTTACTTTTCTGATAGTGTGATGTACTTCGAATTTTGTAAGAGTGCAATGAGTTTTCAGTAGAAGACAAACTCTAGAAGACAAAGAAAACCAGCTCCGATGCAAAAGAAAATGGAATACAATATTCCCACATGAATTAACTGTAATTAAGTAAGCAATTGCAGATGGGGGAGGGCACAGATCAGAAAATTAAAACTCAAAATAGAGATTGACAAGGAGGTGATGTTAGGAGAGAAATTTAAAAAGAAGAAAAAAAAACCCCTTAATCTTGAAGAGGCTAAATTGTAAGTACCTAGGAGGAAAGAAATGTTACTGAGAGCAGACTAAGGCAGGTAGTGGATGAAATTAAAGGAGCCAAGAAAATAATATTGAAGGAAGAGGTGGGAAGAGTCGGTGAGAAAATGACAGCTGTAGCAGACTGTGAACTAAGTGTAGTTAGGGCTGCTGAAGAGAAACACAGAACAATGAAACAGAACTGATACATAAAGCCATGATTCGGGAAAGCTTTTCTGCCATAACAGAAGGCACAAATCTATATATTGAAAGGGCCACCCTGAAAGGAATATTGTTTTAAAATGGTGAACTTTTAAAGCATAGTCTAACAAAACAACTAGATATTAAACCTAAAAAAATAATCCTCTGGTTCTCCAAGCCAAAAAAAAAAGTTATTTACAAAGAAAATCTGGTTGGCATTAGATTTCTCAAGAGCAGCTTACAAAACAACAAACAGCAGTGAAATACTCTTATCAAAACACTCACAGTGTGAACCGAGGTTTTTTTCCCCATCCAACTCAGCTATCCCTCAAGTCTCAAGGCTATAGAAAAACACCTTTTGGATTTCCCTCTTCTGGATATTTTGTATAAATAGAATTGTACAACTTGTGGCCTTTGTGCTGCCTTTTCCTCAGCATAGGCTTCGGAGGTCCATGGGTGGTGTGTCGCATATTATTTTGTTTCTTGTTGTGGCTATGTTCCATTGTGTAAGGACGATTTGTTTACCCATTCATGCTCTGAAGGGCGTTCTGGTGGTTTCTCCCTCGTGGCTATTGTGAGAAGTGCTGCTGTGAACATTTCGGTACAAGGATGTGAGAGCCTGTTTTCAGGTCTTCTCGGTTTATATTTAGAAGTGGCATCGCTGGGTCATGTGATGACCGTCGTTTGGAGCGCTGCCGAACTCTTTCCTGCAGCAGCTGAATCATTTGACACCCCACCAGCAAGGTACAAGGGTTCCGATTTCTCCACATAGTTGCAACATTTGTTCTTTTCCTCTTTTTAATTTTTAACAGCCACCCCTGAGTGTGAACTGGCATCTCGTTATGGTTTTAGTTTGTATTTCTCTAATGACTAATGATGTTGAGCATCTTTCCATGTGCTTGTTTATAGAAAAACAACCGTAGACATGTGAGAATTCAGGCAATATAGCACTGTGAGTCTTTCCTGAGGAATCTCCTCGAAGACCACCTTCTTCCAACGGGGAGACAGAGGAGGAAACTGCTGAGAGGCCTGGGGTGAGCACGGACTGTATCCCTGCAGATCTCACACAGATCCAGACGGGACAGGGTGGAAGACCTGTACGTGGCTATTCTGTGCTCTGACAAAGGAGATATAACACAGTTTTTTTATTAGAGGAAAGGGGAAAAGGAAGTTTGGGGAAGTAGAATAAATTTACGTGTTTTACACAGATCCTAGGTGACAAAGATATTTAAAGGAGACAAACCAGACAGCAGAAGCCTAAATACACATAGGCACCATATAAAGCTAGTGGAAAGATAATTACTAAAACAAAAATACAAATCATTCTAATCAACATTTTTTTAAAGTAAAAAGCACAACAGGGCAAGGAATGAAAAACACGTGGTAAGTGTGCACAGTAAACTCTAATGTGAGATAACAGAGCAGAGCGGAGACCGAGTATGCAAGTTGTAGCAATAAACATAAATGACCTTACCAACTGATGAAATAAATATTTTCAGATTGTTTTACAGGGCAAAGTTCAACTTCGTATTATCAGAGACACTTCTAAAACGAACTCCAATAAAACTAAAGGCTCGGCAAAACCATACCTGGCAAATGCACATTAAAAAAAGCCGGGGTTGAGCATTGGATACCTGAGAAGAGGAAAATATTTGTGTTTCTATATCCTACACAATATAACCCCAAGGTGGGCCTTACGAATACATATTGAACTCTTTACCCTTATCAAAGAGAATATTTCCTCTTTCCAAATACACATGGAACATTCATGAAAATTGACCACATGTGAGGTCACCAAGAAAACTTCAATAAGTTCTTTTAAGTAAAAATAATGCAAACCAACAACATTGTGGTTTATTACAGGGCAATAAGACTGAAAGTA
This sequence comes from Tonatia bakeri, assembly GCA_004024845.1. Lineage (NCBI taxonomy): Eukaryota > Metazoa > Chordata > Mammalia > Chiroptera > Phyllostomidae > Tonatia > Tonatia bakeri. Next base: position 48,637 of record PVIA01008654.1, read on the forward strand.
AATAAAAATCAAAAGGCACAAGGTCTTTTCCATCTGGAAATTTAAAAATTATTAATTCTTTAGTCAAAAGGGAGATAAAAATGGAAATTGAACAACTTTTTAAAAATAATTAGTATGAAAACTATCAGAATCTTTGAGATATGGTTAAAACAAAGGTTAAAAGAAAAAGCATAGATTAAACATTAAGAATGAAAATGAAAGTATAATAAATATCTCAAAAATTCAAAAAGGAGCAAAAAGTAAACCTAATGAAAGGAGAGAGAAAGAAGTAATAAAGGAAAAGCGGTAATAAATAAAAAATACATTTATTATTATAAAGGAGTGAAAGCATAAGAACAAATTAAAACATGACAGTCGGAGATTAACTTGAATCAGATGCCATTCTAAAATACCATGGACCTACTTCCGGCTAAGATGGAGGCATAGGCAGACACACTGCGCCTCCTCGCACAACCAAAATAAGGACAACAACAAATTTAAAAACAAAAAACAACCAGAACTGACAGGAAATCGAACTGTACGGAAGTCCGACAGCCCAGGAGTTAAAGAAGAAACGTTCATCCAGACCGGTAGGAGGGGAGGCGGCGGGTGGCGGGAGACATGGGAAAGGCGGCATCTGGGGCAGCGACCGGAGGAGCCTATGGTCGCACTTTTGTGTGCGGATAAACCTGGATAAACCGGGAGGAACGCCTGGGGAGTGAGACAGACCTCGTGACCCTGGGTTCCAGCACCCGAAATAAAGCCTCAGAACCTCTGGCTGAAAACACCTGTGGCTGTTGGTGGGGGTAGGCGGGAGAAACTCCCAGCCTCACGGGATTGCTCGCTGGGGAGACCCACAGGGTCCGAGAACATACACAAGCCCACCCACCCGGGGATCAGCACCAGGGTGGCCCAGTTTGCTTGTGGGTAGCAGACGGAAGGGCAGATAAAGTGCTTCCCACATAAGGTCAAGGTAAAGGGGTTCATCATCACCAATCTCTTATTATATGAATACTAGAGGGATTTATCTAAGAGAAAAATATGAACAGTAAAATGACAACAGACTCACAACTATCAACAACCAAACCTAAAAAAAAAAATAAGGAACGACTAGAACAGGAACAGAATCGCAGAAATGGGGATCACAAGGAGGTTATTAACAGGGAGGTGGAAGGGGAGAATGGGGGAAGGTACAGGGAATAGGAAGCATAAATGGAAGGTACAAAACAGACAGGGGGAGGTTAAGAATAGTATAGGAAATGGAGAAGCCAAAGAACTCACAAATGTGACCCATGGACATGAACTAAGGAGGGCAGAATGCAGATGGGAGGGGGTGTGCAGGGCAAAGGGGAATAAAGGGGGGAAGGGAACAACTGTAATAGCATAATCAATAAAATTCATTTAAAAGAAAAATAAAATATCATGAATCTAAGTTGTACAATTCTATGCAGATACATTTGAAAACCTAGATTAAATGAATAATTTCTAGAAAATAAAGCTCACCAATATTGACCCTAATAGATATGAAAAATTTAAAAGATCAGTTTCTGTAGAAGTACTGTTATTAAAAAGCTAATCCCCAAAATGCAGCAGGCCCAGAAGGTTCTATAGAGACTTCTATAGGCCTTCAAAGAGTAGACAATTTCAATATCCTGACTGTTGCAGACTTACAAACCTGGTACATACTGCACACACAAACAAAAGAAAACTGTACCCTGATCTCACTTACGAACACTGAAGCTAAAATTCTAATCAAAGCATTAGCAAACACAATTGAATACCAACCACATAAAAATGCAATGCACCATGACTAAGAGGCATTTATTTCAGGCAGACCACATGGCTCAGGATATCTGGAAACAGACCCAAACACAGACAAGAAGTTTGCCGTCAAAGGTAGCCCATCAACGCAGGGGAGAGAGGCAGAGTGCTCAGGAATTATGGTGCAACCATTAAAAAGGTGTCTGGGAAAAAATGACTTGAATTCTTATCTATACCTTAAAATACATTTGATAAATATTTACATGTAAAAAGTGAACTGATAAATGCACTTGAAGTAAACAATTATTTTCTCACTCTTTAAGTGAGTATAGCCTGCATAATTCCAGAACCTACAAAAGAAAATACTATTAATTTGACTACACAAAAGTAAGAGTGTCCTCATGGCAAAAAAATCAAAAGACAAATGAAAAACACAGGAAAAAATGTTCACTAAAAATTAAACAGCTAACTCCTTATTACACAGAGGTCTGAAAGAAAGCAACAGTAAGAAACAGAACAACTCGTAGGATAAAGAAAAGTGTACGAAATGATGTATGCACATGGTTACTCTATGGTTGCTTTGAAAAGGAAGAATTAGACACACCCTAATGGCCAGCGGGGACTTCATCAGCTGCAGTAGACTGCGGTCATGAAGTTGAATAATACTGTACCGCTACTTACAGGAGAGGTCGGCCTTAGATGGGCATCTGTGCAACAGCCTCCAAGGTGCATTTTGTCTGTTTTCTGGCCTAAAACAACAGAAACCCATTCTCAGAGGTCTGGCAGCTAGACATCTGCAGCCAAGGTGTAGGCAGGGCCGTATTCTGCTGGAGGCTCTGAGGCAGGGTCTGTCCCGCACCTGCCTCCGAAGTTCCGGTGGCTGCCGGCCAGCCCTCGGCACTCCTTGGCTTGTGGGCCCCCATTCACTGGGCACCCTCCTTTCTGTTTCCGTCTCCAAGACACGCTTGTAAGTGGGAAAGTAAGGTAAAGAATAGTGCGGGGGGCATGTGGTAAACTACGTGAGAACACATATGTGCATCGTCTCGAATATATACAAAACAGTTTTGGAAGTGTACCCAGAAGCTGATAAGCGGTAGAATTCAGGGAAAGGGAACTAAGGGAACTGGGAGAAAAGGTAGAAAAAATATCTTTGACTATGATTCCATTTGTATGTTTTTAATAGTTCTATTGAGATGTAGTTCTCATACCATAAAATTCCTTCATTTAAAATACTCAGTTCAGTGATGTTTAATGTAGTCAAAGAATTACTCGACCATCACCAAAATAAAACCTGGGAACCTCTTCGGGCCCTCCAAAAAGAAATCACCCACACACACCGGCAGTCATGCCCCACTTCCAACCCATAGTGTAGCATGCATCGGTATTTTGCTCTTTTTTTTTTTAAGGTTTTATTTATTAATTTTTAGAGAGGGAAGGGAGGGAGAAAGAGAGAGAGAGAGAAACATCAATGTGTGGTTGCTGGGGGCCGTGGCCTGCAACCCAGGCATGTGCCCTGACTGGGAATCAAACCTGCGATGCCTGGTTCGCAGCCCGAGCTCAATCCACTGAGCTATACCAACCAGGGCTGTATTTTGCTCTTTTTTAAGGCTAAGTAATATTCCTTTGTGTGAATATGGCACATTTTATGTCCCCACTCCACGGTGGGGAGACATGGTGGTGTTTTCCACTTCGGGGCTGTGGTGCGTGGTGCTGCTGTGACCTGCTGTGGACATCAGCGCAGCGGAGAGCCTGCCCGGCGCAGGCAGGGCCTTTCCTTCTCCCGTCCAGAATATCGGCCAAGCACAGGTGTGGTTACAGCAAGCAGCAGCTGTTTTGCATGAAATTTTCAAGAACTGACCACATTCAAGACAAATGTTTTTGGAGGTCTTCTGGCCCGGGTCTTCCAAATTGACTCACCTTAGCAGCATTTAAAATCCAGTTCGGTCACCGTTAGCAAACCAAGGGTTCTTCTTAAGGGCCCCTCAGTGCCCTGTGTGAAGTTCAAGTGTTTGAAGACATGATGTAGCGCTCACCGGAGGCGTCTTCTGAGGGCGACGAAGCTTGGAGCGCCCCTGGGTGGTCTGTGCGTCCAAGCCACCTATGCCATGCTCAACATCCACAAACGAAGTTGTTCTTTTAGGCAGCACACAATTTTCGGGAAGAAATGGAAAGAAGAAACCACGGCTAGATGTCTAGGTCTTGCCTGAGTGTCCCTGCAAAGCCAGCTATGCGTGACGCTGCCCGAAGTCCTTTTTCCTCCTCATTTCGTCACAGTGAAGCAGAGAGGGCGCAGGGTGGCCAAGGCAGGGACTGTAACACCAGAGCAGACAACCCCAAAGGGCCCATCCAGCTCCAGGATCCCATTAATTTCAGGATTCTGAGGGGCACACCCAACATCCCCCGAGGCACAAATCCTGGCGACGCTGTCTCTTTTGTGGCGTGCTGGCTAAACGGAGGTTTCGAAACACTGCAGCAAAGATGGCCCCAACGCCGGCTTTAATAATGAAAACTCGGGTGAAGCCAGTGTTGACCGAGACACAAAACAAACCCCGTGTATGAAAGGAACAGGCCCCACTGGAAGACACGAGTCACCCTCCCCGCAACCCATCTCCCGCTGTGCTTTCCCTGGAAGCTTTGTTGTTCATTTTTCTCACCCTCAGTAAATAAGAATTGTTTGTTACATATGTAACAACTTAGTGTTTTCCTGCTAACCCGTTGTGCTCTGCAGCAAAAGGGGCTCATATTATTTCCACCTGTTCTGACTGTCACTGGTGTTATTAAAGAGAAAAAAAAGCATTTCCACTTGGGTTTATTCAAAGAGTTAACATCTGATTCTACATGGAACTATTTAAAGGAAGTAGAACATGGCCTGAAGCACTTCCAGCTAAGGGTGTGAAAGTATGATGTCCTGGTGCTTGTTCAGGAAAGAATGCTGTTTGGAAACGCGCAGTGAAGTCAGGGAGAGAGAACCACAGAGAGTTCCCATCGAGGCAAAATCAGATCAACCCACCGCCCCGCAAACACGTCCTCTCTCGGACCAGTGGGCCTCCAGGCTCCGTGTCCTCTGCCTGTGCCCAGGGAGGCCCCAGCATTGCTGCCTGCAGCCATGTGTGACACGGGCTTGTCCCAGTCAGGGCACCGACACAGGACGTTTCGCTCACCAGGAGGCACCATGCAGGGGCCCAGTCCCCGTCACAGATATAAACCGGAGTCAGCCCACGCTTACGGGAAACACTTGCCCAGGAGCCCTGACACACCCCATCCCCGTCCTCCAACTCAGCCTCAGCCAGCTCCCCTTCCCCTAGAAAACGGGGCCTTCTCACCACATAAGGAAACCCCCAACCTCCCAGCGAATCCACCCTGCTTCCTCGTCCCCACTTCTAACGTTGGGGAAAACTCCCCTTGTCCAAAATCCCTCGGGAAGGACGCTGCACGGCTCGGGAGCCACTGTACCCCCAGTCCCTGCACGGCTTTCTTTTGATAAAGGACATAGGTCACACTCACTGAACTGTTTTCTCTTGTCATCTGACAGCACTAACTGGCCAGAGGAGAGACAGCTGCCAGTGGTGAACCAGAGCCCCCAGGGGTTTTCTGCAAGGACCCCAGAGCCGCAGGTCTGTGGGATACCCTTTTCTCCAAAGCCAAACGAAATGTCGCAGCCCCGTGAGGACTGGGGAGAGCAGACAGAAAAGCACTAGCCGGAGTCATATTTCAGGGTGTGCCCCAAACTCGGTCATCAGATAAACCATATTTTGATGCAATGTTTTAAAAACCACAACGCCAAACATCCGTAACGAATAAATGATCAACACTGTGAATAAAGACGGGATCCATAGCAACGCATTGCCCAGCCATACTGGGGCCTGAGGCCGAAGGAAAAATCTGTAATGCTACTCTAGTTTTGTTTAAAATTTTGGTATTTGGCACATCACAGGTTTTTGTATTAATTTTGATTTTTTTTAATGTCACATTAGAATATGACGTATGCTAGCAGCCGAGTATTTGGGTGCAGCCTGAAATGTACCCCAGGCCAGCACCTCCCCATCTCCCTGGCCTCGCCTTGTCCCAGCCCTGAGCCCCGTGCTGGGCAGGGACTTGGACCAGGGCCTCCCAGCCTCTGTGGCGCACTCCCGAGATTCGTTTTTCCAGGTGGTGGAGGAAAACGAGGTTTGCTAGGAGCCTGTGCCTCTACTGTTACTCATCTCCTAATGTCCTTCGGGCTGGTCACTGCCTGGACTTGCACCGTCACTTCTAGGGACCCTATCCTAGGTGACCCTCCCTTAGGTCCGGTCTCGGAGGAGACCACCAGAAAGGCAGGAGGTGGTACCGTCGCTGCTCCTAACGACCAGACCACCCTGGAGGTTTCTGACCCTCACGTTCCTTGATCTCATCGGACCTCCTGTTCAGCCTGCCACTGCTCCTAGCCGCAGAAGCCAGTACCAGGGCCCCTTTACCCCCATCTCCTTCTTCAGGACCCCACACTCCTCGAGGCCTCAGCAGATAATTCCAAAAGTCCTTTCTCTTTTCCACGAGGCACAATTGAAGTCTTGGGTAACGCTCTTCATCTGGGTCCTGCCCTTGGGGCCGCCACCCCAGTCAAGCAAACCAGGGCAGAGGTCTCTCCAAGTGCAGAAGTGTTCCCCTCCCCATGGAACTCTGCCAAGGGGGCCAACTGCCTGCGACCCCAGGCCAGGCCTAGAGTGGAGTAGAGTGAACCCAAAGAGGCAGAAAGACGGCCTTAAGTGTGTGCATAAAATGACGCTGTTTTGTTTCCAGAGAAGCAGCCTCTGTGGGTGCACTGGGTCAAGAATGCCTTTGCAAAGCAAGCCCGGGTCAGATGGTGGGGCACCCCAGCGGGGGCTGGGTTCATGCAGGATTCCTCACAGGAGGGAAGAAGGCAAGAAAGCACCCTCCCGTCTCCAGGCCAGGTGAGCAGGGAGTCTTTCCTTCCAGGGATGGCGGCTTGCTCAGGGCCCAGAGAGCAGCTCTGGCCATGACACCTGCCCCGCGTCCCATCCCCAGCTCTGCCTTCCTGCCCCCGGCCTTCACTGGCTTGAAGGGCCTCTCCGAGTCCACAGCCTCCGCGTGGGTCCCCCAGGGAACATCTGGCACTCGGCCAGCCAGCACCATCACCTCCCAGGCAGCAGACAAGACCCCAAGACACAGGCTGACCTAAGCTTTACGAAGCTCTCTGGAGCCAGCTGGCCTTACCTGCTCAGGACCCCATGCCAGGAAGCTCTGAGGGCCCAGCCAAGGCCCCAGCACGGAGGGATCCAGGACCTGCCCACAGGTGCCTTTCTCCCGCACTGCATCTGGTTCCTGCTGCCTGCACAGTGCGCTCCCTCCCTGCAGAGCTGCCCGCAAGCCTAGGAAAGGCAGCTCCCCAATCAGTGAGCGCCCTCGGTGCCCCATTCTCCGCACGCCACTGGGAGTACACTGACAGCCCGATCCAAGTGCCAGCAGCAGACTGAGGCCAATGTCCCTGCCCCTCCTTGTCAGAGGGAAAAGAGGGGGCCAGCCTTCCACCGAAGGCTGCAGGCCCCGTGTTGGTGTGTGCCGTGTTCCGCAGTCTCCCGGGGGGCAGTTTGCTTTTGTCCCCTCTTCTTCCCGAAGGGTGCACCCCACAACTGAGTTACCCAGACAGATCTGGGCTGCCCTGGGGCCCAGGCTTCTGTCCGTGTGGCAGCCAGGCGGTGTCACATGCCATGGCCAGGAGCCACCAAGAAGTTAATCTTCACCAGGCGACTGGGAAACTCCCAACAAGATTCCAGGCCCATCCACAGCAAAAGTCCTCCACAGCCATTCCTTCCCTCGCCCTCCCCCAGCCTCACACCCCAACAGCCTTAAGTGTCTCCTTTCTTCTCTCTCTCCACTCTCAGACCCCCTCTCCCTGCCTTGCCAGAGGGCAGGGTCCAGTCTTTCCTTTCTGCCAAAGAACCTCTCCTTTAAAATCCCTCCACAGCTAACCCTGGCCCCCGCATCAAAGGCAGGCGAAGAGTTGCCCAGCGCCCCTCCCGGTGCTACCTCCCTCTATCTGCTCCTCGTGTGCAAGCACATGCTTCCTTGTGAAGTGGAGAGACCTCAGCCCTCAGCTCTGGAATCTCACTGGAGGGCAAACACTTCCTCAACCATTAATACTCTCTGCATGGGAACAAGTCACATTGGTATTTGCAAGCCACACACAGCAGGCCTGGGAGCCCATAGTTTCGGGCCTTTCTCCGTTGGCTCCGGCAGGCAGAGAGGAGGCACCGTCCCCCAGAGAACAAGTCCCCCAGGCTTTCCCCAGCTCCCCAAGCAAGCAGAGCAAAGAGGCACCTGTGCCACCCCAGTGCCGCCCCCAAAGTTACATCCAGTCTCACTTTGCAGTGTTTGGGGAACCCCCACTCCCCACCACCAGGACAGTTTCTCCAGCCAGGTCAGGTCCTCAGAGCCCTGCGTTCCTGTGAGTCTCTGCTGGGCCCAAGGTCAGTGCAGGACACAGGCGGGACATGTGACCGAACCCTCAGGGCCTCCAAGGTCTTTTCCATCATGCAGTGCCGACCAGGGGCACACAGTCACAGGAAATAAGCTGGAAGTGCAGGTGAGCCTTTCCACATGTCTTGCATGGAAATTGAAAGCGATCGCCTAATGTAGTTCAGAATCCTTCCCAAACATTTGTATCGTTTCGGAAAAGAAAATTGAAAGCCGGGTTGAGCATCATGAGGCTTCTAACCCAGATGAGTAAAGCAGGCGAATAGCTCACCCCTGAGAGCAAATCAAAGGGGGATCCCTGTGGGCAGCGGGTGAGGCTGCGAATCCAAGTGGACGGTTAGTAAGCACAGCCTCCTGGCAGCCAGGGCAGGCTGCAGCCACAGGACTTCCAAAGTCCCCTGGCGTTGGATGAGGGGAGAGAGGCTGGTGAGTCCTGGGGAGACGATTTAATTTTCTGAGTGCTCACGAAGGGATTTGGTGTGTAAGGTACAAGACGGGTTGAGAAAAACATGGACAGTAATTTCCCTTCAGAGTGGAGTAGCTGACCCTGTTCCCTGCCTCAAAATACAGCCCCTTCCACAGACATATGAAAACCCACTGTTAGAGATACTTTCCTTTGGATTCACCACTGCTAAGAACCATGGGTAGAGAACACATTTCTTCTAAATCCCCCAAAGGCGAAGGGTTACATTTTATCTCCAGCCTATTCTGGTGCTCCTGCAGTGGAGTATGGGGTATTTGGTTTCAGAATGAGTCAGGTAATTCTTTTTATTTCTAATCACAAAAGTGAAATGCTTTACTGAGTGAAATGATGAAAGGTCTTGGATTTGTTTTGAAACAGTACAGACGGTGGCAGAGCAGGTGAAGATGAAACAAGTTGAAGAGAGACTGGCTGTGAGCTGAGTGTTGTTGTTGCTATGCAATGGGTGCATGGGGGGGCAGGGCCATTATTCTGTCTCCACATCCCTCCTGTGCCAGGCAGGGGGCTGGAAACTCTGCGAGGCTGGCTAAGGCCCTTTCTGCCCAGACCCATCCTGTATCTGAGTTGTCACTAAACGCTGGTCACCTCTCCAAGCTTTACCCAGAAGGCAAAGCTGGGGGTTCTCTGTTCTAAGATCCAACAAAGCTCTGTGGGGATCAGTGGGTCCCCCCGACCCCCCACCTCACCAGCTCACTGGCTCCAGGAAGGAACCCACCAGCCTCCATGGTCCCTTCTTCACCTCTCCTGCCCTCCCAGACCTGGCCTGGGGACCTGTGATGTGACCACCTCTTTCACCACCAGCACACGGTGACTCGCAGCTGCTGTGTTTGCCAGGGAGCCCCCCACCCACAGCAGGACACAGGAAATCATGTGGCAGTTCACTGTCCCTGGTATACGCCCTCCCTGTTCTTACAACAGGGAGCCTGGGAGAGTGTCAGGTGAGTGGAAGAGGCCTCAGCATACAAGAAAACACAGGGAGACCCTCCAAATGAGCTCTCACATGGGCGTGCATCCAGGCAGCCAGGAGTCAAGGTGAACATCAGGTGTGCCAGTGCAAAGTCCTGCATGGGAGAGCAAGACATTCCCACGGGAGGCAAGCAAGGCAGGCTGCATGGAAGAGATGTGTCGAGTGACCTGGGCCTCGAAGGATGAGCGAAGCCTCAGCCAGTAGAGGAGGGGTGCATGTGGAGGCACATGGCCTCAGGGTAGGCTGGGTTGGCCTCACCTGCCCAGACCTGCACATGCCGGGCCAAGGTGGGTCTTCCCAGAATGGCAGCAGGGAGGGGCCAGGGAATATTTGGCAGGTCCGTGGGATGGGGCGGCGTGAATGTGAGATGACCTTTGGCCTTTGTCTTAAGGCTCTAGTTTCGGGGGATCTGTGTGTGGAAAGAGAAAGAAAAGGCTGGGGGCCTGGAGAGAAGGCCGAGGAGAGAGAGAAGAAAGGGGAAGAAGAGTGAAGTGAGAGAAGACCCAAGTTGGAAGAGAAGGAAAGACGAGCCAGCCCAGTCCGGGAGGCTTTGGGCCTGACCACCCGGAGCCTGTCAGAGGGCGGCCTTTCATGGAAAAGAGGCCGTGGCGCCCAGGGTGAGGCTCCCGCTCGGAGAGGCCCGTTGTGGGCATGAAACTGGCCGCCCTGAGCTGCATCCGGTGAGTGCGGGGGCGCCAGGCCTGCCTTTCTGAATGACTTCCCTGGCCGGCCCAGGACCAGGTGGGGCTGAGAGCCCCGGGTGCCTTCCACCAGAGACTGTCACTGGGCGGAGGGGGCAGGCAGGTGACCACCGCAGAGGGCGTGAACGCAGGGTCTGCCCGGGCAGCCAGCCTCTCGGCTGCTACCAGCCCAGCCAGCGCTGGAGAAGACAAGATGGTCTGCCTTTCCTGGCTGTTCACACTCAGAAACTCAGCCGAAAAACTTGCAAACATCTGGCTTTGGCGGCTCTACCCCCACGCCCCCTCGAGCCGGGACGCCGTTTAGTAAGGTTATGGCTCCATCTACAGCCTGTGGGAGGACGGCAGGGGCCTGGCCTTGAGCTTTGTGGGCTCACGGCACTTAATTCCGATGCAGCCCTTTCCCTCTCTGCACGTTTGTCCGGCGCAGGCTGGGGCCACGCCGGGTCACTCGTGTCAGTGCGCCTCACCAGCCGCAGCCGCTCAGAACACGCCAGAACCCTCGGAGCCAACATCGGTTTGGCGTTTCTATTTCAAACCGGTTTGTTATGATGTGAATTAAATGGGTTTTCCCTCCACTTTTTTCTTTTCTATTTTAACAACAGAACCAATAAAAGCCCTCAAAATGGCTAGATTGCATTTTCTTTCCATTCAAATTAAGTGTTTCAAACACTTCATTAGCACCCTCTGCGTCTCAGGTTCTGTGATAAGCAGCCCAGCAGCTGGGTCTGAGTGCGCCCCACCACCACGGGCACCTCCGAGGCCTTTTGCTGCTGCTGCTTGTCGGCTGGGAGGCTTCCACACCTCTCCAGGGAGGGGAAAGGAGACAGGCGGGCGGCACCGGTGGCACCGGTGGAGGCAGAGCTGGGAACGCCTCCGAAACACCATGAACGGAGCAGCCGCTGCTACAGAGTGGAGGCTGGAAGTCAGCTCCCCAACGGTCTGGAACGCCTCACCCTGTTCCATCTCCACCCCCTCGGAAGTGTAATAGCTATTTCCTAATTTAAAAAGTCATACAAAAAAAAAATAACTTTTTGCCGTGCAGAAAACTTGGAAAACAAGACAAAAAGGAATAACAAGTTGACGGCATTCATAACCCTATCGACAGGAGGCCACCACGCTTCACCGTTTAAAGTCCCCCCAAACTCATCCTGCCCTCAGCACACGGTCCGCCCGAGATTCTCACCAACGCGGGGTGGGAGGGTGACCGTTCTCCCGTGTTGTCACGTGTGTCTCTGGGATCTCGAACGGCTGCAGGGCCTCTTTGACACAAACGAACCATAGCTTATAAATTCCGTAGGAGAGTCCCAGCTTTTCACATTAGTAAGCTCTGTGCCGAGCGTCCTTAAGATGATCCCCTAACCATGAAACTTCTGGGTCAGGAGGCCCCTGAGACCGCACCAGTCGACCTCGTAGGGTTTCACATCACATCTGAACAAATCTGGCAAGGGGAGCCCGGGAGGTGCCGCCACTCACCTGCAGGGGCCACCTCCTCCCTCGCCTCGGGGCCTCCCCAGATGGATGCAACTCCTCCCAGGTCTTTGGTTCATCTCTGTTTTTTTCTCCCCAGCAAAACCACAGGAAAGGCTCGAGCCCCAGGAGATCTTATCACAGACCACACACCCGAGGCAGACATGACTAACACCCCACAGCTGAGTGGCTCCAGTAGGACCCTTGAGCACGCCAGACCGAACAGCGAAGGTCACGGTGACCCTGGCAGAGACGACGTAGATGGTCACAGACCTGTAAGACCGCAGGGGCGCACTCTGCCGTGAGGCCGGTGCTGCGCCAGGCCCGCAGTTCCGCACGCAGCTCAGCAGCGCCCCCTCGCGCTTCCGGGCCCTGGTTTCTCCGGCTGGAGCTGGAAGTGCATTTCTCCTCGTCTCCCGCACGTCATTACCACCTGCTTCTCAGGGTCGTAGTGACGAGAGACATTTGCCATATTTCAAACTAGTTCAACGCCAGGAACCACCTGGCAGAGCCGTCACCGTACAACCCCCCAGACCAAACCCTAGACGTCCCGAATCAGCAGTCCTTGGATGGGCCTGGGCCCCGACGGTTTTGAAAAGCTCCCGCTGGTCTCAGGACCGGGAGGTGGGGAAAGTCTGGGAAGCGTGGAGGTAATCACCGACCGTCTCCTGCGTCAGAAGACACCGATTCTGAGCGTTCAAGGTGCATTTGTTGTTTTGGGGATGCAGGCTGGGATCACCAGCTGTAGCAACTGAGAAGACAGGCTCTCCAGTTACCTTCAAATTTCACATGAACAAGGAGTGATTTTTTTTTTTTTTTTAGTGTAAGTACATCCCATGCAATATTTGGCACGTCCTCACACTAATCATGTATTTTTATCTGGCAACCCTGTCAGATACTATGCACCCCATTTACAGGGTAACATGGGAAAGCTCCAGAAAAGTCTACATTTTAGGAAAGCACACGTGTCCAGGATAGAAAGTGTCCCGGATAGAAGAGGTTCTCTGTGAGCCTCTGCTCATTGGTCTTCGTGTTGGTCCCTGCTCGCCTGCTTGCCGGGGAGAGAAGCCCCCGCAGCTGGCTCATCCTTTGTACAAAAAAAATCTACCTCTCCAAAGAAGACCAAGAAACCACTTTTTTAAAGATAAAATGCAGAACATAACTTAGAGTTCTGCTTGTTCACAGCCAAGGAGACAATGAGGCATGCATGACTTAACACCATTCACTTGTCAATGTCTTCGTTGATTTCAAAGTAACAAGTATCTCTAAGCCACACCCACCTTCACCTCTGGCAAAATCCCTGGGGCCACTCAGCACGGTGGAGGGGATGCTGCCTCTGCCAGGTGACCCCTGTACCGGGTCGAAGGTTCTTTCCAACAGGGGCAGATAGATACACTCTCACCTCCCAATAGGAAAGGTCTCCAATAGGGCCGATTTGGAAACCCCAGTGTCGGTGATAAAACAGATGTCCCCGAGGTGAGAGGAGGAGGGGAAACGTGCCGGTGGAGAGGGAAATCCGAAGGACCGTGTGGTCCAAGAATGAAACGTTTTCTAAATCGAATTAAGCTACCCGGCGGAAGTGGAGGAGGAAGTCCTTCAGGTGACTTTTAAATGAAAATGAAACGTCTGTCAGTGAGTTACAGAGGTGCGCCGATGCCGAGTGCAGACTGGTGTCTCATTAATTTCAAACACAGGTTTTTATGTGAGGCTATTTGATTATAATTTGATTATCTGACCCCGTAATTAAAGTTTATTGCCAATTTGCAAGCTTGCATGTAAAACGAACTGGTCTTCTTCAGAGCAATATGCAGTCCTTTGGACTCATGGACCTCTGGTTTTGCATTTAAATGGAAAAGTCGGTGGTGCCGTGACAAACAGGTTGGGGGTTTGATCATTAATCCTGCTAAAGCAATATTCATAAATTCAATTCTGAATCAGTTAGAATACTTTTCTTTTATTAGTTTCTGTGTTATTAAATGAGATTGTTTCTGACTAATATATTTCTGGACTCAAACTGTAGCTCCGAGCTGTTATTCAAATCAAATAACACGCCCCGTACTTGTGCCTTGCACTAATAAATGCCAGCTTGTGATACATTTGCAAGAGACTGTCAGCAATATTAAAGGAGGCAATAACACCACTGAGGTCTCGAAGTGAAATGATTTTTCTAAGGGCTGATAACTGTCATTTTTCTTTCTTTTTTTTTTTTTAAGATATTTAAACCTTTTATTCTTACATTCAAAAACGTACTTTGATCCCTAAAAATGGATTTCACTAACACTTAAAAAACACACAGATACTTAAAAACACACTGGAATGAGAAGACGCACCATGTTGGGGTCCCAAGGGAGAAGTTTAGGAAGCTGATTTCAGAGCAGAATCCAAGTTGCGTTTAGAAGGAAAAATTCCTGCTTAACGTGGGAAACTGACTGGGTCTTTCTTTCCAATACTTAGGTGGGGAGGAGAAGGCTGCGCTGCTTTTGAAATGAGAACGATTCACAATGGTCCACCGGGTTCCGGAGCAAAAAGGGGTCTTCAAAGCCCGCTTTCCTGGTCTTGTTTTACAGATGAGGACGCTGAGGCTCAGAGGGAAGCCAGCTGGTCAGTGACACGGTGAGCAGGGGGCACATCCCAAAGGGAAACCCTCTCTTAACACTCCCCACGGTGTGTTCCGCCGTTTTCCTGCCGTCTAGCCGACAACACGCGCGTAAATGTTTGTGGAAACTTCACGGGAAACTTCCCCCATCCCCCCCACACGTCACCCGAACACCAGGACCTCAGCCCTCCAATGTGGCTCACACCTGCCCTTCCCTCCCATTTCGAAAAGAGAATGAATGAGACTTGATCAACTACGAGGTCCAGGTGACTTAGATAGCTCACCTTTTTACGATGAAATGCCTTATTGAGCTATTTAAAGTATATTGTGTGTCTTTCCTAAATAATCACAATCACCTTGACCTGTTCGTTGCTTTGGACAGTTTTCCCCGAGATCCCTCTCTGGGGTCCTCGGAGTTCATCCCCCAGACTGAAATGCGGGCTCATTTCTCTCTTCCCCTTTCCTGAGACCGCTCCCCATGCACCTCACTATTGTGTCTGCACATTTTCCATCATGCTGGGCCTCGCCAGGTTTCTGCCTCATCGCACGGGCAGCACATGCAGGAGCTGCCTCTCCTGCCCCAAAAGGAAATGGCCCAAGCCCCTTCCCAGAATTCCATGGTCTCCGAATAGCTGGAGAGCAATGTTAGACCCTGCCCTCCACCCCAGCTCCTCTGCCCTCAGTGCGGCCGTGGGCTTGACTATGAATGTGCCCCTCCCCGCCCCCTGGCAGCGGGGCCGCCCCTTGGTCTCCAAGTGGAAACTCAGGAGAGCCAGGTGTGCATGTGCTGACCCGGCAGCGCTGGCCCCGTGGAGTGAGCCCCGTGGGCCCTGGAGGCAGGTGCTGCCCACTGTGCTTAACATCAGGCAGCACGAAGTTCGTGCCCCTCCTGAGCACCTTCCAGCACCTGCCTGCCTCTCCCCCTCCTTCCCACCCTGGCCCCTCAAAGCCGTCAGTGGGAGACGGGAAACCGAGCCTGGGAGAGCTGCTGACTGAACACCTCTCTCTGTCCCTTCAGCCCTGCAGGGCCAGCCCAGGCGCAGAGGGCTCCCAGCAAGGAGACAGCACGCAGCCGCTGCAGGAGGAAGGTGTGTGACTCGGGAGGTGGGGAGGCTGGGGGTGAGGGGCTTGGGCCTGGTCAGTGAAGCTGAGTCTGTTTCAGCACGAGCCTGTTCCCCTGGGGCTCTGCCCCCAGCGGGTCCAGCCCCCTGCCTTCCCGCCCCCTGTGCACTGGGGACCCAGACCTGCCTGTGGCAGACACAGCTCAGTCAGGACATGGCTGGCCCCTGGGTTTTGGTCTTGTGCTTGAAAAGGGCCCCCTGCTCTGCATGATGGGCAAGTATGGCCACCCAGGGTGGGAATGCTTGGGCCTCATTGCCACCTGCTTGGGGTGACCGCCCCAGGCTGACCCCACTTCTAGCAGCTGTGGCAGGTACCTGCCCCACGTGTGACTGAACACGCCAGAGGTCTTTGTACTAGACTTGGTGGTCAGCCTCACCTCAGTGAGGGCCATCAGGGTGTCTCGGGATGATGGGGTCAGGCTGCAGGCTCTCATCCTCTGTGGGGCAGAGGGGCCGGGGTGCCCGGGGTACCCGGGGCACTGCTCCCTGGCACCGTGGCGGAGGAGCGGGGGTGTCAGGGAAAGGCTCTCGGCCATTTTCCGCCATCGGGGTCGTGACTTTGCTGCTCAGCAAATACGTGGCCTTTACAAGCAACTGTGTGTCTGCACGACGCTCACTGCGGTTTGCGCCTGCATCTCTCCGGTCGTCAGGGACACCGAGCGTCCTTCCGTGCTCCCGCTGGCCCTCAGTGCGTCCCCCTGGGGGAGTGTCTGTCTAGTCTGCTGCCCGTTGTTTTAATCGGCCTGTTGGTTTTCATGGTGTTGAGTGTTACCAGTCCTGCATAAATTCTGCAGGTGTGTGGTTGGCAAATGTGTCTTCCCATTCTGTGGGTGGTCTTTTCACTTTGTAAATTAAAAGCTGTGCGTCTATGTCATGGACAACTGCGGGATTATACTTGCCTTTTTTTTTCTTTTGTCAATATAGTTTGCACACCGTAGAACTCACCATTTTACAGTGAATAAGGCCGTGGTGTTTGGTGTATTCACAAGGTTGTGCAGCCATCACCACTGTCCAACTCCAGAACATTCTCACCACTCCCAAAATGCACCCTCACCCTGCCTTCTGAGTGGAGGGCAGGGGTAAGGTGGACACGTTGCCGTGGACATGGTGGCGGTGCTACCAGTGGCCATCTCTAAGCACTGGCTGCACGCCAGGCCCTGCGCCCCCTGCGTTCCAGAGTTGCTCATTCAGTCTGCACCCCAGCCCCCCAAGGTGGGCCACCTCATCCTCTTCCCTTTGCTGACGCGGGAACAAGGTGCCAGCAGACGGAGCGAGCAGCCCCGTGGGGGCACCTGAGCCAGGTGTTGTGTTTTGTCCCCCCTGGGGTTTGCGAAGACACCTTTATGCCTGCCCTGGCAGCCGCTTTCGCCCCCACCCCCCGCTTCTGCTCCTACGTTTTTAAGATTGTGGTGAAACACACATAACACCAAATCCGTCATTTCAGCCTTCCCCACTGTGCACCTCAAGGGCGTTCCCGTCACCCCGGACAGAAACGCTGAACCCGTCCAACTACAGCCTCCCATCCCCCTCCCAGGCCTTGGGAGGTGGCTTCCAGCCGTCTCACTCGGGCAGGGTAGGGCCATGTCTGTCCTCTTCTGACTGATTTCACTCGGCGTCACATCCGCAAGCTTCGTGCACGCAGCAGCGCGTGTCAGACCCCCCACCTTGTGGGGGCCAAGCACTGTCCTGCTCTGCGCACACCCCACACCTCGAAGACACACTAGTTGTCGGGGTCCCTCAGGTTGTCTGTCCCTCTTGGCTGTTGGAGACGGTGCTGCTGCGGACGTGTGCACACATGCACAATGGGTCCTTGAGAAAAGTCGTTTGGTTACAACTTGAATGAAGAATTCCCAGCAGGGCCCCTGTCTGTGTGGAGTCGGCGGGTTTTCCCCACCTCTGGGTGGGTTCCCTCTGGGGGCTCCGGTCTCCTCCCACGCCCCAAAGGTGTGCAGGCGAGGTGAGCTGGCATGTCTGCGTTCTCCCCGTCTGCGGGCGCGTGGGTGTGGGTGGCCCTGTGAGGGAGGGGCGCCCTGGCCAGCGTGGGTCCCGCCCTGCGTCACCTGGGGAGGGGCTCCGGCCCCCTGCCGCCCTGACCTGGAACGGGCAGGTAAGAAGAGAGTGATCCCACTTGCTTTTCTTCATCTCTCTCAACTGTATGTATGGCTCGAGTTCATTTCCGTCTTTAATGTCAGGAGCATTTTGGGTCTTTGTTTGGACATTCGGTGGTATCTTGTGAACCGTTCCGCAGGAGCTTCCCTCACTTGTGTTCACACCGGTGAGCCCTCAGCAGAACTGGCTCAGCCGTATGGGTTTCATGTGCGGTCTCCCTTCCCAAGGCCCCATCGGCGGGAAGCGAGGGCTTTCCATGCAAGTCTGAGTAACTTCTCAATGCTTCTGGCTGCACCACTAGGGTGGGCTGTGGGGTCTCCCCGGGGGTCTACATCCACCTTTCCGAGGAGCCCTTGCTCTGGTTCCTGCAGGGGCTGCAGCGTTTCACCCTCTTGCCAGGTATGCCCACTCCTGCCGACACCTGCTGTTCCTCACTGACGATGGCTTTGGTGTGAAACACAGCTCACTGTGGTCTCGGTTTGTGTCTCCCCTTGACTGGGGGCCTTGAGCCTGTAGCTCCTGGTGTAGCTGCCATTTTTCAAGGTCACCAAGTGGAGAAGAGGTGGGCGTTAGGGACCAAAGGTGATTGGCAGAGGCGGGTGTCTGGGCGGAGTGTGCCCCTTTATTCGTAGGCTCTCTGAGCTCCTGTTCCCAGCTTCGCTGTCCCTGAGTCTCCTGGGAGGCTGTGATGGGGAAGGCCGGGGGCGCGCCAGAGCCGGGGCCCGAGCGGTCCAGGTGGGGCAGCCCGGTCGTGTCTGAGGCTCCCCAGGTGGTGGGCGCGTGCGGCCTGACTGAGCACCACTGCCCTGAGCCAGCTGCACCAGCGGGCACCACCTGCCACCCTCCCTGCTGGCTTACAAAGCCGGTTTCTCCAAAGCTTTGGTGGGGAGGGCTGGTAACAGCTTCACTGAGATATTATTGTTCACATACCACATCGACTTTAGAACGTTCTCAGTGCACCTCGAAAGAAAAACCCGCACTCTGTAGTCAGCACCCCAACGCTGTTCTCCTCCCCCTGCCCCTGGCGACCACTGGTCTCCCTTCTGTCTCTCTTCAGTTCCCGTTCTGGGCATTTCAGGTCAACTGGTCACTGCGTGGACCCTCAAGCCTTTCAGGGCCCCTCCTGACTCAGTCTTGTCCCATCACGACGGGGGCTCAGCTCACATTCTTCATGGAAAAAAACCCCGCCAAACTGGGGACTCTAAACCCTGTCTTTTCACTTAAGCATATTCCACTCCAAAATCTTTGCTGCTATCAAGTGTTCTGTGTAGCTGTTTTATAGCTTTAACCCACTTGGAGACGCAAAATGTCTCTGAAAACCCTCTCCGAACAGGACCGACCTCGGGCCGGCTCCTCCTCTGCTCCAGTTCCCTGCGCCCAGAGCCGCCGCTGAAGCTCACTGACCAAGCACCACGCCTGGCTGGCGATGGCGCCTCCCTCACCTCACTCCCCCTCCTTCCCACTCTTCCCACACTGCCCCGGGGCTGGACCTGAGGCAGGTGCCACTAAGCCCTCAGGGTGTGTGTGGGGGGGTGACAAGGGACGTCTGCTAGGGACGCAGAGATGGAGAAACCGGAAGCCACCTGGTCTCTGGGAGCTCAGTGAAGAGCAGCAAGGGAACCCATTTAACATAAAACATCACCGTGCTGGCTGGCTCAGCGCCTCCCAAAGTGTGGAGGGTGCCCCTGTGTGCCCCATGGCGCTGGGGAGTTGGAGGGCACACCGACGTGGCAGTAAAGGACCCTCAGTCACCAAAACTGTCCCCTTGCCAGTGATGTTTTCCGCCTTCGGGAAAGCACAGGGGAGGACCTCAGCTAAGAAGTGTTCGGTATGTCTCTTCAGTCATTTTTAAACCTGAGCAGACGTACACGGACCCTTCTTCGGGAAAAGAAGAAAAAAGGCAGCCCTGGCTGGTGTGACCAGTGCGTCAGGTGTCGTCCTGTGAACCGAAAGGTCACCAGTCCGATTCCCCCATCCGGGCGCATGCCCAGGCTGCGGGCCAGGTCCCTGGTTGGGGCGCACGGGAGAGGCAACTGATGGATGTTTCTCTTCGCACATCAGTGTTTTCTCTCCCTGTCTTTCTCCCTCCTTTCCCCTCTGTAAAAGTAAATACTTTTTTCTTAAAAAGGCAGGCGTAGATGTAGCGATCTCCAGCTGTCACCGGCAGCATCACTCTGCTTTCCTTGTATTTGTGTTACAGTTGGCTTCTGACCGGCTAGTCTCACTGATTCCCCCCCATTTACCATTGTGGCCTGAAGCTTACTTCAAAAAACATAAGTTTTTAAAAAGTGAGTTCCGGGAGTTCCGGCCAAGATGGAGGCATAGGCAGTCGCACTGTGCTTCCTTGCGCAACCAAGACTGAAAACAACAAAGATTGAGAAACAATTAACAACCAAAACAGAGGGAAATTAATTGAACAGAAGTCGGGCTCCAGTACATCCAGACCGGTAAGGAGCAGCGGAGTCAGGAGGCCTGCAAAGTGGGGTCGAGGATTCCCAGCGGGAAGAGGCGCTGGCTGGCGGGTGCACAGGGTGCAGACGGCAGCGGCAGCGGACGGACTGGTGGCGGACGCTGGGCGCGGAAGCACGGAGGTGACTAGCAGACCCAGTGAGGGGCGCAGGGCAGCTGGCTGTCCGCAGCCACACGTTTGCGCACGAACTAAGTGAAAAATGGGCAGCACCGCCGCGTTTCAAAGCTTAAGAGCCCCGTCTGGGAACTGAGGCCGGGAGACTCTCACAGGAGACTTCTCGGGGAAACCCACAGAGTCCGAGAAAGTACACCAGCCCACCACCCGGGAGCCAGCACCAGAAGGGCCCAATTTGCTTGTGGGAGGCCGTGGAGGGGACGGAAGTCCTAGAGAGAGCGGAGCAGGCGCCATTGCTCCCTCTCAGACCCCGCCCCCACATACAATGTCACAACCCAGCGACTGGGGTGCCCCGCCCCGCCCCGTGAACACCTAAGGCTCCGCGCCCTTACAAAACAGCTGCATCTAAACCAAAGGAAAATTAAAAAGATGGCTCAAACATATTTGAAAGCCCCAGAACCAATTTTTTTAAGTGACCAAGAAATTGCCGAATTACCAGATGCACAGTTCAAAGCACTGTTGATCAGGAAGCTCACAGAATTGGTTGACTTTG